>WJFB01000055.1:0-121771 GCA_009870185.1 Pygmarrhopalites habei
TTTCACACATTACCTGGCAATTGTACATTTTCTAGATGTTGTATACATTCTCTAGATATTGTGTACATTCACTAGGTATTGTACACATTAGCTACTCTGTACACATTAACTCCATCATATACATGTATGCAGGGGGATTATTATATGATGTCTGATCGAGAGAAAGACTTTTGTGAGTGTATTATACGAGAAGAGAGTGGAGGGAGAGATGGTCATTTTATATATAGCACACACGCAGGGAAAGAGAGAGGGGAACCATTTTGAGCCATTAGATGAGAGTCCCCCCATCCCGTCTATTTGCTCACTACCATATCCTATAATTTTTACCACTTACTCCCTTCCCACTTGAGCAAATCTAAAGTAGTGGTCCAGCACACACACACATCCAGTCCTTGCACTTTGCTCCTTCCTCCTCTCCTTAGTGCAGGGGAGTAGCAACACACACACAAATAGAGAGAGTACATACTTTGTGTAAACTTTCACAGACTCCCCAGTCCCTAGTTATATGGGAGTATAGCCAGTAAAAGAGGACGTGTGACACACACATTTACAAGAAATTTGTCTCTCTCTCTCGCACCTCATCTCACTCAGGCACCATCGTCATCATCAAAAGGAGGAGGAGGATGGATAAGATTGAGGGTTTATTTGATTTTTACCTCAAAAAAATTAGGAGATCGACGGTGATGACAATCTACCGTCAATTTCATCCCATCTCTTCTAATCTCTTCTTCAGACTGACTGGGACTTCTACCGTCTGAGATGTGGAGGTAGACAGATAAAGAAGAGACACGATAATTGTGTACAATAATTCCTATTTGGATACATACGAGCATTCTGAATGAAAAAATTTACACACTCCAAATTGGTTTCAGTTTAAATTTTAAATACATAATACACATTAGTACAGATTTGCCCCCGGCGGAATCACAAGTTGGAAAGACACACACACACACACATGGGGAGGGAAGGAGGGGAGATAAAGATGTGAGAAGGTGTTGAGTGGAGACTGCTAAGTGAATCTATGCCTTGGAAGGAGGACAAAATGTGCGGAGAGGAGAGATGTACATTGTAAAAAGAAGAGAGAAATATCAGGATCACAAAACTATCTTGAATCAATATAGCGACTACAGCAATCCTAATGGATTATCGTTGTTACACAAAATGCATTATGTGTATGCTGACACACACACAGACACACCATTTAAATGGCCCATGAGAAAGTGTATGAGGATTGGAAAAAGCCGAAAAAGTCCATCCGCCCGGGTCCACACACACACACACACACACACTGGAAAACTATTGTTGTATGTTCTAACGGAAGTGTAAAGTAAAAATGGGAAATTGAAGCTGACGTGGAATTTTATTAATCTCTGTCTAAAGATATTTTTGTCATCTTTGAGTTCCCTCTCGATATCCCGACCTATCCGTCAAAAATTTTGTTATTTTTGTGTGGAGAGAGGAAAAATATTTTCCAATGTTTCCCAAATTTTTTACCCATCAAAATATTTTTCCCATTTTGAATGTGGAGTGAGAGGGAAGTAGGGCAAAAGTAAATATAGATGGATGGAAGGAGGGTATTTGTACACAGGCGGTTAGATTTGTTTGAATTTAATATTTTATTTTGGGGGATTAGCTTAAAAATGTCAGAGGACTGTCATTTCTCATGTCCAAAATGGATATGGTGTATCGTACATGTGTGACATGCGGGAGAGTGGAGTCTATGGAGGCATTGTGTACGTGTGTGTGTGAGAGAGAGAAAGAGCCTTTGTAAAATTTAGTCAAAGTCTTTGATTATAGAGAACAAGTGAAAATAATTCTCAAAGCAAAAGAGGAGTACATGACATATGGGTCATATAAGTGGTTCTAAGTGAATTATATATGGGAATGAAATGGAACATTATAGGATAGTTAGGTGGAGTGTACACACACACACTTTGAAATATTAGAAGTAGAGGGAGAAGAGGAGAGAGAGTTGACTAAAGTGCTGCTGTTGCTGGCCCTTCCTTCCTCACTGGAAATTGATTGAAAGGACAAAAATAATAGGAGATGATGATGAGGGAGAGATGGGGAGAGAGCGGCGGGGAGGTTGCGGAGTAATTCACACATGCACACACTCTCTGCCTCTCTCTCTCTCTCTCTGTATATATGTATACGCACGTCCAATTATCATTTTCCCAAAATGAAATCCATTAGGACTGGGTGGCTTTTTGACAGCTGAGCTGCCCACAGTCAAACATGTAAAATAGAGAAATAATGTATAAGGGGATGTGAACAGAGTCAGCGTGTACAAGGTGAGTTGTAAACAAATCTTTTTTCGTCACTTTCAACACGATTTTTCTTAATTCTGCCGTAACTTTTCTCAGGTAAAAAATGAAAAAGTGTTGACTAGAAGGTAGATTTATTGATTCACAACTGTGAAAATCTGTGATTTTATTGTGTCATGTACGTTTCAGTTGCAAAAAACATTTTTAATAAAAAAATTCAGAATTTTTATCTTTAAAATAAGAGAATAAGAAAATATTGAATTGACATTTTTTTAATTGGTTGGACTGGATGGGAGTTGAAGAATGGAGAATTTAAACTGATCAGTTAATTATAATTGGTCGGAAAGTAATAATGAATAAGATTCGTTGAAAATTGACTGGTAGTACAAATCGTGGGAGACCCTGTACACAAGTTGTCGTTATAGGGGGAGACTGTGTATTAGTAGCTGTCAAATTGCTGGTTAAAAGGAGAGCGAGAGGGTATGCAGTCCACTGTAAATTATTCTTGTCTTTCTTCTCTCTCTGGAAGGAAACATCATATAGCATTAAGTCCTTTCCGCACTGCTAGCATATGTGAGTGAGGACCCTCATATGGGTGTAAAATAGTTAGTGCGTTTCATCTCCCTTTAGCACTAAGAGGCGTGGTTTGACACAAGGGCTCGCATAAGAAAAAGACCTTATGAGACCCTTCTCCTTCGCCTAGCAAAGTGAAAGGATACTAGTGCGGAAGGGTTTCCCTTTACTCTGTCAAACGCAAAGACCGTGATTGGCTCATTTTCTGTGGCGGAACGTTGTGTGTGAAACCCAATTTCGCTGGCCTTCTTGTAAAATAACGTAAGTGCAGTTCACCCCTGACGCAGTATCAAAGCGAGAGCTAGTGTATAACGAGAGCGTATGCTGCGTCAGGGGTGAAATGTCCTTAGGTCATTTTGCATTTAGGCCAGCGATTTGATGTTTCGTATTTTTGGAGTTTACAAAATACTTTCAACAACAAAATACACAAAAAATTGTATGAGAGAACCACACACAAGTGTACAGTCCACTTTATGGACAATGTCCATTTTATGAAAATAACATTTTTTAAAAACAGAATTCAATTTTTTTTAAAATGATTTATCGGTGACATTAATTTTCTTGTTTAAATTTTTACGACTGACTAATTTAATATCTTTTTGAATTCCTTCATGTGACAAAGAATTTTTAATGTATCTCTGAAGAAACGTGTTTGAATTGATTGGTCACTTTTGACCAACTACGAATAAATCTTTTTTTCTCTCTTTCCTAGAATGTGTGTGCTGCTGATTAAAGTCAATACATTCAGTTGAATAATTATAAAGAGCAAATCAACAAAAGAATGGGATATATTACTAATTAATTCTTATTAATTAAAATGACTAGCATGTCTTGTTGATGATGATGATGAGACAATATTTTAAAGTTTGAACTTTTACTATTAATTCCGAAACAATTTCCGAAATCTTATTCATTCCAATTTTCGTTGGAGATTTTGAATTGCAAGGACAAAGGGGGTAGAATTTGAGCCAATCACAAGTTTGGTCCCCTTGGGTCCATTCACTAAGGACAACAATGCGTTTGTAATGCCCTTGCTATGTTAAAGAAAAGTCATAGTGCGAGAAACAGCCCATTTTGCATACACATAGGGACAAAATTGATCGTACAGCAAGGAGTGCAAACTTCAAAATGCGATTGTGACTAAGTGACTACATATATTCATACACTTCTTGGGCCCATGTTGTAGCCCATTTCATGACCTTTATTGTGTATCAAATGATATTTTATAAAATTGACATACAGGCCAGCATGACCAAGAAAACTAAAAAAAGTGGGAAAAACAGGGGTCAAAATTGATCGTACAGTTGAGAAAAAATTAAATATCATGACACTGCGGATTGATTTTTGAATCAATTAATAATCTGTAGGGCCTCGTGCTGCTATCACTGCATTTAGACGCCGAGGCATTGATTCGACAAGTTTCTTTGTGTCCTCTAGGTCAATGGCTGACCACACTTCCGGAATTTGGATTTTGAGCTGGCTTCTATTTCTGCACCGATTTTCACGTAGTTTTTTTTATTCGATCCCAGAGATGTTCAACTGGGTTCAGATCGGGACTTTGTGGAGGTCATTCAGGTACATTTATCCTGTTATTTTTGAAGAATTGAAATGTCGACTTGGCTGTGTGCTTAGGGTCATTATCTTGTTGGAAGGTAAAACGCCGGTTCAGACCCAACTTGGTAGCAGATTCCTTCACCTGTCTACTCACAATCCCTTGGTAGACATATTGATCCATGGTTCCATCGACGAATTCCATGTTTCCAGGTCCTTTGGAGCTCATACATCCCCAAACCATCACATTTCCTCCACCATGTTTCACGGTTAGTGTGACGTTGGCTTGCTGGAGAGCCTTACCACGTTTTCTGAAAACTTTTTGTGGTCCATCCGACTTCACTGAACTTACACTCATCTGAGAATAAAATTGAGTTCCAAAACTCAACTGGGTTCTGTAGGTACTTCCGGGCGAAAAGGAGCCTCTTTCTACGATTTTGAGACCTGATGTATGGCTTGCGTCTTGACCTGCAACTTTTGAAGGAGTCTTCAAGTAAAACCCTTTTGATGGTTTTAGGACTCACTTTTTTCCCAGTTTCCATGGCCACTTCAGCAGAAATCTTGGGAGCACTTAATTTTGGATTAATCTTCACCTTTCGAATGATTATTTTACTCTCCCTATGTGAAAATTTAGGCTTTCGTCCTCTCCCCTTCAAATTATCAAGGGTTCCCCTGTCTTTGAACCTTTTGATGACATACTGCACTGTCGAGCGAGGAATCCCAAATAGTTTGGAGACCGAATCGTAGGATTCTGTGTTGTTGTCATCCTTAAAATAGGTCTAAATGATGAGGTCACGCACCGCCGTCGTCAATTCGTTCCGAGGGTTACCCATACCTACTCAGACGGTTCATTTTCAATGCTCAACACTCACAATGAGCAAGTGAACAAAATAAAATTATACTTTGACCTTATTTTAACTTTTGCTCTGCACGGGACAGAATATTTGCAGCTGTACGAACAATTTTGTCCGACAAAATTATGACATTTTGAATATGTGTGCCCTTCGCGTCTACAACAGGTGTCGCACAGGTCAAGTACTCGTATGACATGACAGGTCATGACATGTGCTACAATATGGGCACAAGAAGTTTATGAATATATACAATCACTTTGTCAGAATTTCATTCTGAAGTTTGTACTCCTTGCAGTACGATCAATTTTGTCCCTATGTGTGCGTATGTTAACTCACACATGGAAGTGAATAGTACGGATTGGGCTTTAGAGAGGAAATGAGATGAGGAGAATCGATGCATTTTGTTGCCTGAAAATGACATTGGAAGCATCCATTCTCCCAGTTCACACTCCACGCACAAACCCAAATCCCAAAGTTCTTGACACACACACACAAAATAGTGGAGAGCGAGCCTCTGGCCAAGACTTGTCATTCCCTCGTCACTTTGATGTGGACAATATTCCATATTGTTTTGTTTTTTCATCTCTCTCTGTTCCCATGATGATGCTGTGTTCATATGCTTGTCTACACAGTTCCCACAAGGAAGAGGTCTTTATATTTTTAATTGGTAATTGAAAAAGTGACCATGTACATACTAGTAACGTACATGGTGGATCGGGGAAAATTTAATTTATTAGATGACTGCCTGCGTAATTATAACAGACAGGTTTACTACAACTTTGAGGATCTCTCCGTCTCCTTGTGTGTGTGTTCAGAATTCAGATACAGAATATTGTTTTGAAAAAAAATAAGTTGGAAAATAGATTGAAAATATCCATTTAATAATATAATGGGATAAATAAATGAGCAGCTGGATCTTTCCAGCTCAGTCACCAGTGATTGGTTGGTTGTGATGGGGTTATTGTGTCTCCCTCCGTGTGTGTGTGTGTCTGTGTTTGTGTGCATTGTGGCTGGTATGAATGAGGGAAAGGGGGAAAAGACAGAATATTAAAATAGAAAATAGAATCTCTCTATAATATTTTTTTAGTGGAGGCAGGCGGCCAAGCTTATCAAGGGATTCCTCGGTAGGAATTTGGATTTGGACAGTCTCTCTCTCTCTTCCATGTTGATATGATTGGGGTCTTCTGTTGTGTGTGTGTGTGTATAAGTGGAGAAGAAAAAACGTAGGGTATAAAAGAAGAATATACACACAAGTGTAAGTAAAAGAGGACGTTTGTGGATCAGATGTAGAAAATTGGTGTGAGTCGGGATGGAAGGTAGCCAGGCTGGCTTGCTCTTTTTCTTTCTCTCTCCCTCTCTCTCTCTCTCACTCATTCTTTGTAGGATCGTGTCTCTCGTAAGCCATTAGCAAAATTGTAGCGAGCGAGTACATCATGAAATCAAACTGAAATCTAGGAAGAAATGCTTTCGAACTGATTAAATTTTCTTTATAGGAAACTTCTCGTCTTCAATGTTTCACGGATATCACATGATGTAATTGGCCGTATTGACTGAAAATGTACGTATGTATCTCTCCACACACACACACATGTACACGGGAAAGGTAGACCTAGGTAGGAGGAGGAGGAGGAGATGGGAGGGGTACATTAGATAGATGGAATAAGATGGATATAGATCAAGTGGCATGTATATTACATAATGGATTTACACACACACACATGCGGAGTGGAGTAGAGTGGAGTTTGTGTGTGTGTGTTGGATGGAAAGTATAGAGGATGAGAGGAGGGAGGGAGAGGGATATATTGTGAGAGGCTTCAGATTGAGAGAGGAGAATAGGAGGGAAAAGTAGGAGAGGGAGACTGGGGAACATTAAGCTAATAGCGAGAGAAATAATCTTGAGACCACATCGCCATCAGGCAATGATGAATACCATATAATGAAAGTAAACTTAATTCTTGCTGCATAAAACTCATTATTTAATGCAAACACAAGTTCAGTTCCAATTATCCAATACCAATTTGGCTTGCTGGCACACACACTCACATGTTCGTATGCACTGTATACTTACATCCATGTACACACAATAGATGAGACTACAAATGTGTACATACACACACGCACTCACCATACACACACTACACTATTCTGTGTGTGTATGCCTAGGCTTGTGTAATTTGGATGTATAATGTGTATAACCACCATCCGTTTACTCTCTTTCTCTCCCTCTCTCTTTCCCTTTCTCTCTCTGATGAGGCTAGAGACGCGGTGGAATAGAAAGCGCTTATTATTTCTTCTGCTATCAAATTAACATTAAATTTATGACTTGACTAAACCTCCGTTCCTTCATTTTCATTCCTTTCCTTTTATAATATACTCTTGTATACTTTTTAGTGTCGGAGTGTTTCCGAAACAGAAGGAAAAGACGGGTTCAGTCCCATTGTGTGTGTGTAATGAAAATTTGGATTAGACTTTAGTGTGGCTAGGCATTGTATCTGTACTGCTGTGCGTGTGTGAAATATTTGTGCATCCTGGACTGAACTACCGGTACTATATAGTATATCTGCTGTAGTTGCTAACTGCATGGAATGGACAGAGTTTGAGTGACAGGTGAACTGTTCATCTCTATCATCTGTAGTTCTAGAATATACGAGTTTGGGTGTGCTTCCTATTTTTGTGTTTTTGTTTTTGGCCTTGTAAATCCATTACACATTTTTAATGTCTCGGCAGAGTCAAGTCACTCAGTCTTTCTCTGTGTGTGTGTTTGTGTGTGTGTGGAAAGAGGTGGATGAGAGGGAGGGAGTTTTATGGTTAGTGTTATGATGACTGGAGGTTAAATGGTTCCTTGTGTGAAACCTGATACTTTCCCAGTATTGGAAAAACATACAGATCAACGAGACTTTAACATCAAGATTTCCACTTTTCTTCCACTCTTTCCCATCCATACATATCGATGTATTGATGAGAGAGGAGGAAGAGGAGGAGGAGGATGAGGAGACTGGAGTTGGAAATATTTTCAAGAACAGACTTCGTCTTCACTTGTCTTGTAACACAGTTGAGCCGCCGTCCGTGTCAGCGGACGGACGGAAAACTCTAGAGAGAGAAATAGTTTAGGAATCAGCTTTAAAAGTTTAATCTTCTACAGGAAAAGATACAGGCGGTCTTCCTAATTAAGATACTAATGTGTGTAGCTCTCTCTCTCCTTTCTAGAGAGATCTCTTTTTTCTCAAAAGAGCCAAGTTTGGGTGGAACGTCTCAGCTCATCTGCTGAGACGAAAGCTGATTTTCAACAAAAGCATTACTCTTCCCTTCTATAGTACAGTGTGTACACACTTTCTTCCTTCCTCCTCTCCTCCTGACGCGTAAATGCATCATGTCGAGCTCCAATCCACGTCCCTTTCTTTCAACGCTTTTAGCTGGTGGTTCCTCTTACACCCAAACTTTTCTAATGGCAGATTAGATGAAGTCCATCTGTTATATATGATTTTTTTCTTACCCCCTCCTCTCTCTCTCTCTCTTCAACCCTACTTTCAACTTAGTTGCTCTTTATTTAAACTGAATACCAGAGAGTGGGAGAAGGATTGGTTGGCAGGTTGTGAAAAAATAGTCATACTGCTCCTCTTCTTTAGTCGTCAATTTTCACTCAAATTTCCACTTAATTAGAATAACAGGCATGTGTGTACATTCAATCCTTTGCATGGGTCGTAAACTTTTATTGAGAGAATTTAGACTAGGGTCGTGACGAGTGTTTGAATTTATTTGGAGCTTGTATATACTTCTACATTTTCATTTTAACTTATTAATGTACGGATGTGGTAATGTGACTGAATAACAACTTGACAGTTTTGTACAGGATGGGACTTCTCCAACGCAATCTAGATTGGTCTGAAACAAATCGGAGGATCCTAGATACCCGGGTAATAAGAAGAGGGGCGCTAGAATGCGTCAAAGGTGTTCTGAATTTGAGTGTGAACTGCAGTAAAACGTTTGTAAATTTGATATGGATTTAAACATGATTGTATAGTTATACTTTATCACTGATAAGTAAATCAGTATTCAATCATTCAACTTTCACTCTTTCTCTTCTAGTTCAGATACTGCATAAGTGGAAAAGTACAAATTATGTGTGCATATAATTTGAGTCAATTAAATATATTTTACAAATGATTACATACATATCTCTGAATGACATTCATTTATTTGAGCAGTTAAGCCTTAACTGTTAAGGTCAACAAAGGGTCATTTTTATTGAAAAACCTTGTTCGTATCCCAAAACCTCACGTGACGCCCTCTACTGCGACGCGGGAGAGAGAGAGCGGTTTGAAAAATCGTTCGGAATTGTTTTGTGGTCTCTCGTGGTTGACCTGAAGAAATCGGGGTTTTGACAGGCCTTGGTTGTGTGACAGGTGACAACAAGCTTCAAAATGAGTGACACAAGTGAGGAGGAGTCTGACGATTTCGAGGAGGTGACGGAGGCAGAGTATTTGATTGCTCGTCATGAGCAGGACAAAATTCAAGAAAAAATTCTTCAAGAGGAAGTCGCAAAGATGAAGATTCCTGAAACTGGTATCAAAATCACACTTGACGAAGGAGTCAACAAAGTTTCAGGTAATAATATTGTATGTACAACATGTATGCTGATGTTAATACTTTACATAATTTGTTGACAATTGTTTGTATTGTTTTGATTTGTAGTTAGAAAAAAATTTGACAAGGAGGCTTACCGTCGTAGGGTGGTCAACTATATTAATAGGTATAATCAAGTATTTATTCACCAAACTCACTTGGTGTGTCTCCTGGCTCGAGGTTTGTACATCAATAATGTTTTGAAGTCTGAAGAAATTTTGGCTTTGGCACTGTCTGTTCTTCCGTCCAAACAAGCCTATCCACCACCACATGCGGACTTGACTTATTTGGAATCATTCATAAAATGGTTTAAGAAAACTTTTATTGTGATGGAAGAGGAACTTGATCAAAAGTCAAAAGACTCTGTAGTTGGATTGAAAGAATCAATAATCTCACAGTTGAATAGCAAAAGAGTAATCAGTAATGATCATTTAGCTTACGTATTTGTTGTCATACTGCGAGCTCTCAGTCTCAAAGTACGAGTCATCACGTCACTTCAACCCAGTCCGTTGAGACTTCCTTCTGAGTTAGTCTTGAAAGATCCAAAAAAGAAGGGCAATCAGGGAAGAAAAAGGAAAAAATCAAATGATGAAGTAGAAGAAATTTCCTTATTATCAGATGAGGATGAAAATTTAGTTGACTTGGATCAACCTGGACCCAGTTCTCGTTCCCGTTCTTCCACTAGTAAGAAGGTCAAAAGTAAATCTAAGACGAAGAGAGAGAAAAAAGTAGTAGTCAAGAAGGACAGCAGCTATTCTGATTTGAATTCTGAAGATGATAAGCGTAAATCTAAACGGTCTTCCAGTAGAAAAGGTAAAGATAAATCTAAAGCAATAAAGGAGGAAAGAGACAAAAAAGATAGCCACAAAGCTCACCGATCTGACCGCAGTAAAGTTAAGGATGATGATGAACCAAAATTAAAGAAAGGAAAATCAATCGTCAAAAAAGAAAAGGATACTAGCAATTCTGAGAAGGGTGGACGAAGGTCAATACGTTCTACCAGGAATCAAGTTAAAGATGAACCCATACTCAAAAAAGTTAAACTAGATGTCAAGGAAGAAAAAGAGGATGAACGTTCTAGGAGGAATCAAGTTAAAAATCAACCAAAATCCAAAAAAGTTAAACTAGATGTCAAGGAAGAAAAAGAGGATGAACCTTCTAGGAGGAATCAAGTTAAAAATCAACCAAAATCCAAAAAAGTTAAACTAGAAGTCAAGAAAGAAAAAGAGGATGACAATCATTCCGATTTTGATCCTCAACAAGATTCATCATCTGATGATGATTCAGATTTTGACATGGAAAAATCATGGTCGAGTCAGGGTAGAAAGAAGAAGGTTCCTACTCCAGAAACCAAGTCAGTAAAAAGTGAGAAGAAAGCTTCCAAGACTGGTGGTGCTAAAAATGCAGGGGAAGTTAAGGCTAGGCAGTATTATGATATTTGGGCTGAAGTTTACCTGGAGGAAGAGGAACGTTGGGTTTCTGTGAACCTTTTGACTGGAAAAATTATGTGTGACAAAGAATTTGAGGTATTTAAAACTAATAAGTAATGCAATATTTTTTCTCAAAAAACAAAAAATTCATTTATTAAAACTTTGTGCATGAATCATATTTTTTTTAAAAAAAATTTCAGCCAAAGGCGTCTAAGCCACTTACTTATGTCCTTGCTTTTGGAAATGAGTCTCAAGTGAAAGATGTGACCCGTCGATATGCATCACGATGGTTGACAGCAACTCAAAAGATTCGGGTCGACAAATCATGGTGGACTAATACTTTAAGACCATTCAGAGGTAGGAGGACAAGGGAAGACAAAGAAGAGGACGAACTCTTGGATCAACACTTTTTGAACGAAGCCGTTCCTACCTCAATCGCAGAGTAATAATTTTTAATAAGACAAATTAACATAAATCAATGTCATTATAATTATCAAAATTCAATATTAAGTATGTCGTCTGATGCAGTTGTGCGTAAAATTTGCTTTTATACGCCTCACTATTAGCTATTATTTTATATTCAGTACATTCATTGCAAAAACATATGCTAGATGTAGGAAAGTCAGTATGACAACTCGTAGAAAATTCGGTTTTTTGTGATTCAATTTTTAAAATGTAATGACATAGGTGACGTACTTTGATACATATTTGATTGTTTTTTTTCTTTGTTCTCAAGGTTGAAGGGTCACCCCTTGTATGTATTGAGAAGACATTTGTTGAAGTTTGAAGCAATTTACCCTCCCGAACCACTATCACTAGGATTTATCAAGACCGAGCCTATTTACGCGAGAGAGTGTGTAAAAACTTTACACAGTAGGGAGTTATGGCTGCGTCGAGCAAAAGTTGTTCGCCTCGGAGAAACTCCGTACAAAATTGTGAAGTCACGTCCAAAGTGGGATAAGGTAAAAAAATGAAATTGCTCTTGTTTTTATTTCCGTGTATAAAGTTACGCAAAATCTACGTACTAGTCTATACTCAAATTTTACTCGAAATCTTGACATAAAAATTTGTCAATCAGAATATTTATTTTTATGCAAAATTGAACAGAAGAATGATTGTTCTATTTTTTTTAAAAAAAATGTTTTTGGGAAACTTTTGTTTTATTTGTAGTCAACATCACAAATAATTAAGGATATACCGCTTGAATTATTTGGAGAATGGCAAGTTGAAGACTACATCCCACCTGAAGCAAAAGGTGGAAAAGTTCCAAGAAATGAATATGGAAATGTGGAATTATTTATGGACAAAATGCTACCGAAAGGAACAATTCACATGAAAGGTAACATTTTTTTTTGCAATGACAACTTTTGTCTGTTTTATTAGTAATTTATTACTTTAATTTCAAGCAGATCAAATAATATTATTCGCTGTGAACAAGGATAAAACTAGGAACTGTCCAACATAATTTTAATCAGAATTGTATTTTATTGTTTGCTCTATAGTCAAAGTACTCAGTACTTTAACATTCCGGCAATACTTTTCAAGCTAAATGATTTTGCAGACTCGAGTAATTATTTATTTCCTCTGACTTGGACAGCTGTTCACCTTTAAAACATATGAATGTATATTTCATTTTACTTTGTAGTCATTCATAATAAGTTTGCAAATTTATTCAGAAACCGCTAGCAAGAGCATATATTCTTATCTACAGACTATAGTCATATATTTAATGGAAACTGTGTTCAATGACCTTGGAAATGTCTCTCGCCTTGACACTTAAGACCATTCAAAGTGTTTGTGTGTTTGTAAGGAATCAGGATTTCCATTGAGCTGTTTGAAATTAAGATTGTAGGATTCTCTGGAACTAAACCCCATGTCTTGTCCTGTCGCTTCCAAACTAATTAAGCTACTTGAACGACATGAGAACTTAAAATAGTGAAAGGATTATTGGATTAAATTGCTAAAAAGTTCACACAAACTTATGATGCATAACAACTTTTGCTTTTAATGTTGTTTTATTTCCAGTTACATATACGTGCTCGTGGCTGTGCCCCTACCACTTCCCTTCATCAACATCATTTCAAAAGTCTTCACAATGCATAAGGCACAATAAGTTTTTATTAAATTATCGTGCCCAGGAAAGGTAGTTAGTTCCCTGTGGAAAAGAGAGAATGAAAATTGTTTAAGCAAACATGGGTCTTTTTGGTTTTTATAGAGAAAGTTGAGAAAAGCGTTTCTGAAGGTTCTCCTATCGTCCTACTTTTACTGGTAGTAGTCGAGATTAAAACCAGAAACCAGTCATTCTTGGTATGAGGGAGTGTATTTTATGTAGGATAAATGTGGATCATTGAAAGTTTCCAATAGGAACTCCTGTGGATATGATAATACTATTATCATAATAGTAGTGTGTAGTATTGTTGATGTTTATAGTTATGAACGTACAAGTAAAGGTAAATGGAAAGACTCTGTAACTATAGACTAGTCTGAGGTAACTGTTAGATAACTTTGCAAGAAAATTGATTTCCTAAAATTGATCCTTCGTATATTATATATTTATTATGTATGTAGAAATGCGGTTTCCCTGAGACCCAGCTTGTTTCGTTAGGATTGTATATGTGAATTTACTTTGAAAGTAGGTAGATTAGTGTAGTAGATCGTTAACAAGCAAATGCTTTGTTTTTGGGGGATTTGTGTTTGACTAAAATTTCAAATATATAAATGAGCTTTAAGACCTTGGGATGGGATGAGAAGCTTTAAGCTCATTAAATTTCATCATTTATAGTAAGTTCATAAGGGTAGTAGGACAGGTAAGTCAAGTCTAAGGAATAAAAGTTCTGGAATGTTATATTTTCCGTTCCAAGAGTGAATTGATGGATAAGGAACTTAGAGTAGTAGATTGAGAGTTAGATTGAACATGGTCTCGGCTGAGTGTTACGAACGTCATTAATTTAGGATCGCTGTGACCACAAACAGACTCGAGTAGAAGAAGGATGTAGTGTGTGGTGATAAAAAGTTTGGATGAATACCTCCCTTGAGATTTGAGTGTCGAAAGTTTACAAATAACTTTGTGCAATGTGAGATTTTTATGTGATTTCAGAACCGGGACTGAATCGGGTAGCCAAGAAATTGAATATTGATTGTGCTCCAGCGTTAACTGGCTTTGACTTTCATGCTGGTGGGAGTCATCCAACATTTGATGGATTCATCGTATGTGAAGAATTCAAGGATCTTTTGTTGGATGCTTGTAGACAGGTAATAACAATAATAATAAAATGGAGAAAAGATGTGTTTTGTTTGACACTTTATAGCTCATGTCTGCATGGTATGAACTGGATGAGGTTTAGTGTAAATTAATCTTGTGTTTTTTACGTTGTTGACACTATTTAGGAACAAGAGGAAGCAAGGAAAAGAGCAAGACAAAAAGTTCTCAAACGGGTACGTGAAAATTGGCGCCGACTAATCAGGATGGTGATTATTAAAAGACGTTTAGAGAGAAGATATGATACATTTAATTTTGACAAGAATCCGAGTAATGAACTTCCGAGTAATAAACGTCCGAGTACAGCCACCTCCTCAGCCAAATCATCATCAAAACCAAAACCAGCCAAACGAAGTCGCAAGAAATGAGTTATAAGGTTTCCTTTTTTGAAAAACAACTCTGGTAGTGCCTTCTACTTCTACAATATGGATAACAGTTTACTAATGTTACAGTTGATATTTATTTATGTAATGTAGTCTACATTATGTAGATTCTGCATAAAAGTACAAAATGAACTTAATTTTGCTCGGCCAGTTGATGTACTTTTTTTGAAATAGTATTATTTTAGTTGAGAGTTAGTTGTGTAACTATCTCCTCTTGACAATTGAGGTAATTGTAGTTGAGTTCCAATTAGTTGATTAAAACGTGAGGGTTATTTTGATTCTGATGAGGCTCTTCATTTTTTCTCTGATTATATCCACGTACTCTAGGGTATTATCAGGAAAGATTTTTGACTTTTGAAAGTTTTTCGATTACATCTAATATTACAGCATGGTCGTAGATGACTTTGTGCATTTTGATATGAAATTGAGTTACTCATTACTTTTGAGAGTCGTAGTTTTTCCTAAAGTAGGATATTCTAAAATGAGCTTTCCTACAAACAAGTTCAATTATAGAATAAAGAATATTTGCTTTTTTTATTGTTAAGCCGTAACGTTTTCAGTGCCCTTTAGTATATCACAATGTATTTTTTAGAATACGTAACGTAAAACATTGTATGATTAATAGTGTATAATATAATTTGACATAGTACAATTTGATGATTGCAATTTTACAATTATACATTGAATAGATTGATGTCAACATCTGAGATTTTCTTGTTTCCCCGTCCGCAATCGGATTCATGAATATACATATTATATTTCTTAAAACCTAAGTAATATTTTATAATTCAAAATATGATATTGTATAATCATACTCGTTAGTAATGCTGTTTTTGTGTAGCTTGGTTATGTGTGAAGTTGTAAGTTACAACTTGTGTAACTGACAATGTATTGAAACATATTAGTATTTTGTTACTTTTCGCAAACTGAGCTGCTAGTACGGTTCTACACAATGATGTGTGTAAATATGTTTTGAATGTATATTTCAGTCATCAATCAAATCAAATGCATTATTGTCATCGCTCAATGAATAATACAAACTATGTTTATTGTATGTATACACACACTCACGATTTTTTTAGTATGACAAAGTATAGCGAAAGTTTAATACATTTATTTTCTTTGAGCTGTTGCTGGAAATTGTTGCCGACAATGTAGACTTTTTCAACAGTTCAGTTTTTTTGACAAAATAAATCCACATGCGTTGCATCTGAATGATGCAAGTATAAAGTAGTACATGATTCTCAATTCTTCATGGTTTCTTTTCACACACAAGGGATTTTATAGAAAGACGACATGGGGAACTATATAGGAGCTTCGTGAAATATGTAGAACTTTTAACAATACATTTTTCTCATAGCATCTTTTTATAGCTCTACAGGAGATGACCTGTGTCATTGTCCCCCCGTCGTGGAGGGAGGGATGCGAGTGCAGAATAGTAATAATACATATATGATGGATGGGGGAGTTTGTTTGCTCCGGATGTAGCTTCATATCATTCATACCGGAATGCTTTCTCCTAGCCTATTGAGGAGCGTTGATTTTTTGAGAAGACGGGAGAAGATGTGTATTTGTTGTTGGAAGAACTACTCTCATGTTGACTCTGAGTTTGTGTCTGCAATTCATGAGATGAAGAACTTCTCCGCGTCTGTAAATGTTTTCGGGGGGATGTGGACAGGAATGGTGTCGTTAGATTTAGATTTCTGTGATGCTGTCTTGTCTGTGCTTGAAGCCTTTGTATTGTCTGAGACCGCTTGGCTTGTATGTGCTTTGTTGATTGAGCAAACCTAGAAGGATTTTGACAATATAATAATCCAATACAGACATTCAATTATATTTTAATAATATAATTTTAATAATCACTTTTAAAATACCTACTGCACTTGGAAAGTATTAGTGTAATTTATCATTTACTAAATCACTCACTGGAATTCTGCGTCTGCAGTGGGTAACTTTCGTCGTTTTGACCGAGCTGGGCAATCAGACGCTCGTCTAACATCTTTGAATCGGACGGCGGAGGAAGTTGAGCAACTGGGCTCATTCGATAGTCGCGACTTTCTATCCAAAATTCGAAAATAATATTTAGGCTATCGTATATAGAAATGAGAATACAAGATAGGATGGAAAAGTATGGATCACTGGTGGTCATTATTTTGACCTACCCTACTTTTATATTGTCATTAAACGATAGACGGTCTAGACATCGTAGTACAAAAGAATTGTTGAATTTTCAATATCTCCTGACAATGTCATGATCATCGTAATTGTCATAAATAATGACCCCATCAAATCTCTTGGAAGTGGGTCATTCAGGGCCAAGAAATGGTCATCATTATTTTAAACTACATATATTACTGTATTATACAGCTTGCATCAAAATAATGATCTCCAGTGAACCAATTTGAAATTGCGGCTACGACTCTCTCATTAATCACATCATTTTATCAAAAAGTGAGGGAAGGCAGGGTAACATTTTTTAAAAGAGATGCAGACCAAAATCAGTGTCAAGCCAGATTAATGGACACAACACAAACACAGTAGGACATTTTAGAAACTAGATTCATAGATTAGCACTAAAGATTGAAACAAAATAGGAAGATTTTTTAATACTATAAACAAAAGCATTTAGAATTTTGAAGGTCATCCAACTACACTTGTCTTTGGAATGGAATCATTCCCGTAAAATATGTCAATAGGCCAATGTGTACAAGCAATTGTGGTCGAGTATAAAATTTTATGTTACCTGACACACACACACATACATGGACAGTGATGCACACAGACTCTGTGTCACAGAGACCAAGTTAACAAAGGAGTAGTGGAATCAGTAAGTTGGTTGGGTTAGTGAAAGGAGTGTATGTAGGAAAACAATATTGAGGATCAAGTCTTGATCCTTTCTTAGTGCACGAAGAACTTTCAAAGGACAATCTATAAATTTCCTGTTAGAATGGAGGTGGCTTATACATGCCTTCCTATCCTATTGTTCCATTTACTATCCTCTAACTTTTATAGTAGACTATCTACACACACACATAAATATATACATTTCACTTTTATCTGCGGTCCTAGAAAACTAAATGAATTTTTGTTTCGAAATAGGATGTTCCGGTTAGAAAGCCGCCAGACCCCAGACACGAGAGAGTAAATTGTCTCCTAGTTTCGGTGTGGTCTCTCTCTCTCTCTCTCTTATCCAGCACGACACTGTGAATTATTGTTGCAAATCCTCATCCTATTTCTCCTCCTCTCAACACTTTGCATGTTTCCGCATCCAATTTTCATTCCTATCTCTTTTCAACCCCCTCACAGCTTTCACTCTGCATGTGTGCTCGTTTTCTGTGTGTGTGTGGAAAGTGATGAATTGTTTGTTTTTGAGAAAGCTGTCCTCCATTTTATGCATCCTTGTCATTGTTCCACCCCCATACATACTATTTCATCATGTTTTATAATTTTCCCAACTACAAGGATAATACTTTGTCTGCTCCGTGGAATACTCTAGGCTTAAATTAATTGAATAAATTTTGCTTAGGAGGGCATAGCTTAATTTCAAGTCATATTTCCTCCTTCCCTCTTTCATATTGTAACTTTCAAATTAGTGTGAAAAGTTATGACCGCCTCTGTTTTTCCAGACTCTTCTCCTTTTTCATAGGCACTATGAAAGTTCAATGGATTTATATTGAATACCAGGCTCCCCCTCTTTCATGCTTTTTTGTAAAATAAAAGAGCCCATGTCAAAGAAAGTCCTTTGTCATAATCGATTATAAAATAATGTACATCTTCTTTAATTTCTAGAGCACACATATCTGTATGCACTGAAAATAAAAGTTGGTCAGAAGGTCACAGTGCCATGTCATCAAAATAGTGCAGCTTGTGTATTTATGCTGCATACGTCAATATCTTTTTCCAAGTAGAAAATGAGTTAAAAAAATAGCAGACTCGACTCTCTCTCTCATCTTTTATGGCTTGAGCTGGAAAAGCCCTAAAGATAATTATTTTCCCAAACGAAATTACTTCTGTGAATCTTCCAAGAAATCTATTTTTTTCTCTTTATTTATTTGTTCATATTGGAGAACACAAATAATCATGGATTTTCCGTGCTCACCTCCAAATCCACAGTCACACACACAATGAAAATATTGAATGAGTCCTTCAGACTTAATGGTCTCAACAGCCGAATCCCTCAGATTGTAGATAAAAGGAGTGTCAGTCAGTCTATAGGCAAAAATATGGATTCAGTCAGTAAAAGAGAGAGAGAAATCAAATCAAATTTTTAATGTAAGACTAACATCCGTCACCTCCATTAAATTCCTGTCTATCCTCCAATTCTGAGACCTGACCTCATAGTAACCATGAGGAAGTGGAGGGGCACAGCCGTTTGCTGATTACATTTTCCTTCCACACATGTACACACACTTTCTCTCTCTCTTCTTTCACCCTCTCAACCCATACACGTACCAGACGGAGACGCGGATCTCAATCAGCCTCAGTCAGGAACGAGTTATAGTGGGTAACTCTATGCGACAGACTGACAAGGTCTTCCTACCCAATTTATATTCTTCACTTATACTCTATGATTCTCCTTTTGCAATATGATCCATTTTGGTGAACAGTTATCAATTCCATTTGAACAGTTTACCTCGACATAATTCCCATCCGTACGCAGAGAGAGAGAGAGAGAGAGAGAAGCTCTGGTTTCACATTTAATTTAATTTGGATCCTCATACTTTTCCTCTAATATTTATTTCTTATCTTATCCGAATCTAAAATTATTGAGCTCTCCTCTCCGCAAAAATATGGAATGAAGTGATACACGCACATGATTAACGTTGTAGGACAATGACATACAATTGTAACAGAGAGAGAGAGAGAGAGAGGAAGACGAAGTATTTCGGGAATAATTTGCCACTAGAGTAAACCTGTAGAGAATTTGGCTACGCACTTTTATTTTATTTGAAGTATTGTGATCCTTTCCCGTTTCTATCTGAGTTATCTGGCTTCAACTGCCATGACACACCTCATATATACACAATACTCTCTCTCTCAAACACACGCCATGGGATGTTCTTAATTTGATCGTTTAGCCCAGAGCTTTGTGTAGATGCAACATTCTTGTTCTAGATAGTCCCTCTTCGTCGAAGAGTCTTCGTGTGTATAAATACACACACAGATCCACACAATCTCTCTCTCGGTGTGTGTGTGTCGATTGTCGAAAACGAAAACGTAACTTGTTGTAGGCGTAAAAGACTTTTTACTAAAAGTATAGAAGGGGAAAAAAAGAAAAATGTAATTTAATCCTGTACTAGAAATTCAATAACAACCTATGGAATTACAGTATCGATTCCTCTTCCCTCAAAATTTATCGTTTAGTACTGTTGGGTTGTTGGGTGGAGAGAGAAAACTCGTTAGAGTCCAGGAATAAAAAGTGTCTTTGAGAAAATTACGCATCTCTCTTGCTTCGACTACGCCAAATTTTTTTCTCCCTTTTTTTAAAAGGAATCTACTACAGAGCCAAAGATCTTAATGACTCGTCCGTACCAAAAATAATCTCCAGGGATTTAAACTCTTTTCCTCGTCAGGGAAAAGTGGAGGACGAGGAAGAAAGTTGTACATCTCCGTTATGTTATCCAGTTTTTAAAGAAAAAAAAATATGTCGCTTATTTAATATTTTAGAATGTACATACTGTAGACACACACACACTGCTTTTGTATGTCCAACATTTAGTGCACTTAGGATTTTTCACCAGGCCAACATTCAGAGATGGAGGTAGAAAAGAGTAGTAGAAATTTTCCTTCTCCTTGAAAGTTTAATGGTCCTTGGAAATTTTCAAAAAGGAATTTCCAACTTTAAAACATTTTATTTATTTACTAAAGTACCAAGAGGATGCAAGTGTGTGTGTGTCGGGTTCTTTGCTCCATACATATGTGCCTTTCGACCTGTTGATACTCAAGTATTTGCTCATGTTTGGATGAAATCACATTTATTTATTTACGATCTCACACACACACACACTCCAACCTAATGGCATGTCGTGCCTTTGATAATCGCCGATCCCCAGAATCTACGTCATAGTAACACAGCATGAAATGGAGTAGTCTAGTAACAGTGATTTTCCAAACTGGAGTTGTACTCCATTGTGAAGAACAAAATGTTCAATCTGATAGTGTCAATACACAAATTTGGTGCCAATCCACGTGCCAGTAGGTTAGTTTTCGGAAATACACCTCGTGAAATTGAGTGTTCCTGAAAGCTCAATAACCTCCTAGATTTTTTTCCCTCCTTGTGTAATACTTCAGTTGGTTCTGTAGAAAATTGTCTTGATCAAAGAACGAAAAATCCTCATATTTTTTGTGACAATTCATTTGCTCCTCCATTCTATTTGACTTGATTTTAATTTGGAAGATTTCTCATCAAAAATGTAATAGACAATTCCATGGTTGTCATTCTCTTTGGTGAAAGAGAGAGAGTCGCTACGATACATGTTCAAGTCGAGTGTATCTCTCGATTAGAGTGAATGAGATTACTCAGTGGAGCATTCAAACAATTTATTGTAATTTTGGACAATAGAAAACTTGGAGAATATTTTTTTTCATTCTAGTAAACTAGTGGTAGTGGGCGTTGGGAGGATATTTGGCTCACTAAATTGCTAATTTTTTCCTCCCAACAAAATGATGTCCATGTGTATTGTATGGTACATGAAGAAGAAAGACAGTACGCCTTTTGAAAAGCTAGATTACATGCCCAACTACCACACTTGCCTTTCTCGGTCTCCCTTTTCTCTCTCTCTCTCTCTCCTCATTCTATCTTCTTGCCAGTCAGTGTTCAAATTAAAAGAAATAAAATGGTGTGGTTCATTTTGTGCCAGCAATACTTCCAAAAAGTACTTATAATAGAAGGCTACTTTATTTGTTGATGCCTAACAACTTTCTCTTTCCCAGTTGGCACACATACACTCTACACATGGAACAGGAATGAAGGAGGATGACACGATTTTATCCACTCGGACGCTCTTCTGAACATCCTTTGTTTGAGGCAAAGATAGTCTCCGGAGTGTTCTCCTCAGCTCGACTCTGGAATTTCCCTTGGCCTCTAACTTCTTTTTGTTTTCTATTTCCTCTGGTACAATTGCTTCATCCTCTTGATAAAGTTCTGGAATTCCATATGAGGCCAAAAAATATTACTCAATAAAACGAAAATATTTTCTCATCACATTCCACCCGTCACGTTGACCTTTTCCTCATTTATTGAACAGCTCCTATTTCTTACAAATTTAATTGGCCTAATCGTTGCTAAGCAATTTTTGCACTTTTGCCGTTTTTATTCCATAAAAACAGCCTCATCGTCAGATGACAGAAATACTTTCACATTATTGAGAAAATATTCTTCAGCATCATCTTAGTAACGAGTAATTTTTCTCACAAAATAATTTTTACTGCCCTCATTTTGAAACGGACTACCATTTGACTTAATTTTCAATAATACTTACATATTTAGTTCATTCCACTACATTGTGTGGTCAGTCAGCCAAATTTATTTGCAAATTACACAGAAAAATGATCTCGTGTAGTATTTTCCCAAGTTAACAAGTTTCCCAAGTTTTCTCTGAATTTTTTTGTACCAGATACATATATCTGTGCTTCCAAGTGTATTGAGAAAGGAGGAGGAGAAAATATGTGAGAAGATGTAGTTACTTTCTCCCTCAGCCACTCACATACAAAATGAAGTAGAAAAGTTTGATTTATACTGCCCGTAAAATTTATGAGCTATCCGTATAATATACAATGTTAAATTTGCCTGCGAAAGGAAAGGAAAATTGCGATAGTGTACACTACCATCTCCTTCACACAGACACTCATTTCCTCACTGTATGGTTGTAGCAGCAGAATATTTCCATTCTCTCCCATTATTACTCAAGTAAATGATGATGAGTAGAGTTTACTGACTATCCCAAGGACAACAATTTAGTTCCATGGATTTTTTTTCTCTCCCTCTCTCTCAAGTAGAATATTTCTCGGGGTAAGAGAAACTCTTCAAACACAAATTAAAGCTTAACTCTCTCTCCAGACTCTGGAGTCCAGAGTCAGAAATGGAGGAATGAGAAGAGCAATGACTATCCTGCATTCAAATGATCTTGAAACTGAATGTGATGATTCCCATTCAATGGTGACATTAGTATTCAATCGCTTTCCATCCGGTTCTCTCTACTTGGAACATCAAATTATCAATTAACTGACTAGAAAAGAGGACTGCACTTACTCAACTAACTTCTCTACTAACAACCACCATTGCTTTCACTCCCATCCCTGTGTGTGTTTCTAAATGACAAGGCGTAACCGTTTAATATCCCAAGACACATGGTAGTGAAACGCCGAGCATCTCAGCTTCATACAAAGTGACAAAAGGCCAGGAAAGACACAGAATCTGCTGAATAAGCATTACGTCATCCACTACACACACGCACATACCTACACACCTACACAGAACACAGTACACACCCACACGGAATTACAATAAAGAGAATAAAGAAAAAGAAACGTTCCCTGCAGCGAAAATTTAGGCTAATTGAATTGCTTTCTCTGTTGGTATCACTGAACTCAACCTTTATGAAGGTTGACATTGCCGATTTTAACTGGAGACGACTCAAATTGTACTGACAGGGGTTGCCAGAACACACAGACTACAAACACACTGTTGTGTGTGTGTCGTGTAGAACGGCAGGTGCGTATGTTTGAGTCCACAATTGGCTGTAAGACGGATTGGGTACAATCAAGGCTTTGCTGCACACATACATGTGTAGAAATAATGAAGAAAGTACAAACAAAAAATACTTTCAATCTACATCTACGCACACACGCCAACTTCATATATATATCTTTGTGTGTTTGTTCTTTCAGATGAATGAACTAGTCCTCCCCATGTTTTCATTCCTTGTATGAAGTAGGATGGAGAAAAATACAGGGACAAAAATCAATTACAGAGTTACGTGTATTGAAGCCAGGATACATGCCAACTCTGGCTGTGGAGGAACAAGGAATTTCCATTCGGTTCACAATCTAAATCCTGAAATTTTTTTAGAGACTGAGAAAATTCCAGGATTAATTCTACTGAGGAGAATTAAGTTTTTGTGAATTCATGAAGAGGATAAGGTTGGAGGTGGGGGTGAAAGAGGAGAAAGGTATTACGAGTAATGGGAACAAAACCCAAACAAACAGAAATACACACGCCTGGACAAGAACAGACAGTGTGTAGAGACAAAGTAAAAAGAGAAAATCCAAACACGGGAGGAAGGGAAGCGTAAAAAATTGAACAGAAGAGAGAAAGCGTGTGTGTCATGCTACATATATGTACTGTATTATGGAGTATGGGGAAATTAGGGCAAGGGTATCATACTAAAGTGGATTTAGCCTATGCAGACCCTAAAAAACGAAAGAGAAGACACATGGATAGACACACAAAGACATGGAGGGTCAGTAGACTTGGCAAAGGGTTTTTGTGTGGTCTGGCACCTTGTCCTGCTCACCAGACTGAATATACAATGTGGTTATGTAATAATGTAATGCATGGGATGATGGAGGGGTGAGTGGGATGAGGTTGGGGAGAAAAAGTGAGCAAACAACATACTCAGAGTGGCCGTTGAGATTAAAGCAGCAGGACTCGTGGGCATGTCGTCGCATTCGTAAATTGAAGACCCAGTAGATTATGGGGTCGGCACAACTATTCATTAGGGCCATGGTGTCAGCCACCGTTATCAGACTCTCGGGGAACTTGTAGTCTGAGAATATCCGAATATTGTACCTAGAAACACGTACACAAATAGTACACACATCATCATCATCCCCATCATCATTTATACAAGCTTTATCAATGACTCTTAATTATTTTGTTAATTAATTCCATTCCGTATCACTCTCTCCCTCTAATCTGGTGAGTGCTGGCAAGTACATACTGCTGTCATTGTTTGAGAGTAAGTTTAAAAAATATTACACGATGAAGTAGGGACTCCAGCAAACCACGAATGTGATGACTATTGTGAGACTCATCTTCATCGTTTTTATCTTGGCACGTGGGATGACCCGAATGTCACACGTTTTCCGGAGTAAAGTGAATCCATCTGGAATGAGAACAAACCAAAATTTTTGAATGTGTGTTGCTATTGTGAGTAGAGGGTCACGAGGCTCTTCAACTTATATGCACACGTAGTCATTTGGATAATTAAATAGTAATTGTAAAGGAGGAGAGAAACTAATAGTAAAAAAAGATTGACAACATATCGTCATAAATAGAATACTCTAAAATCCCTCCACTTTTATAATTAGGAAAACGAGTTACATTTCTCAGAATCCACCGTTAATTTAACTATTAATGTACTGTAGTCGTGTGTACTACAGATGGTCGTCATCAATTTAATCATCTTTTAGATTAATGTATTGACTCCAATCCTCCTCCTAGTCTAAATCGTGACTTGTGTAGAGATGGCATTGAGAGGGAATTCCATGACAAAAAAAAATTTTTTAAATAAGAGAGATCTTTCAACTATTTTTTTTGAAACCCTGGACGGCCCTAGACTTTATTAGGATTTTCACAATCATACCAATTCTATTGTTTGGTCCATGCCAGCTTACATAGAATACGCCATGAATCCTCATTAATATTTTCAAAATTATGAGTTACAACACACACCACACACCAAAATTCCTGGAATCCCTTTCAACTTTATCCTTCCCTTTCAAATTAGAATATGAAAGAATTTTTTTTGTTGAAAAGTATAAAAATTCCTTTCAAATTATACGGAAAAGGAGGATTATTTTTTCTTCCCTCTGTGAAAACATGTATGTATGTAGGAGATTTAAATTCTTCTCCACGTTTGTACATTAGCACTTCAGATAGGTATACCAAGTGTGCATTTTCACAGTGACACATACATACCAAAGGTTAGTGCGTATACTATTTTGACCTCAAATATTCTAGGCTTCTGGTTGGGAATCAAAAAAAGAACTATATAATACTACATCAAAATATTTTTTTGTATCCGCCTCCTCCTGCAACTCTACATACCGTAAATTATGATAATTTACGGATGTGGATTTTTATGGAATTCTCCAAAGGTAGCTCCGGCGATCATGAGAAAATTTACGGTACGTACTAGAATCCAGGAATTGCAGTACAATACATACACACCAATGGTGTGACACCATACATACTCTGAAATGTCAAGTTATAACGAGGTCTCCTCCTATTCCAACCCACACACAACTTTCACCTCCGCTTTGCCCTTCTCTCTTTCTCACTTTCACTCGTGGAACAATTGAAAAAAAATCACATTAGTTTACAATCCTTATGCTACCCTACTCCCTTGCAATTCCTTAGTTTTGTGTCAAATTGCATTTTCCCTCTGCTGAGAAAGGGGAGATGAAATTGGAGTCCCTGCACAGAATTGACTCGCCTACTAGTTACAAAGGTACTGTACTCGAGTATTGCCCTCGTATGGATTTTAAAGAGATGCTCTTTTAGTCCTGGAAAATCAATCTGGAGTACCAATCTGACTGGGAAAAACAAAGGGAACTCCATTATTTATAAACTCTTTCTGGATCAACACATAAAGATCACAAAAAAATAACGGTTTTCTGTGAAGGATTATCACTATAAAAGACTCTCATCAAGGATTCTCTCCAACACGAAATGTTCCTCATTAATAATTCTGCAATACTAATGGGGTCTCTCTCTCGTCATCATGGATAGTGGATACAGACTTTTGAAAATTCTGTGTAGAATTAGAAGACACAATGTAAGTAAAAGATGGAACTACATAGTGGGCTCCATGAATTTTTAAATGAGAAGAGATTCTCCTCCCATCATGAAAAAACTGGGGAAGAAGGGGGGAGGAGGTAACTTTTATGGCTTATTATAGATACTTATAACTCGACACACATCACATGTAAGATTAATAAAATGGTAGAGAGTATTAGAAGGCGGATGAGGATATGAGACAATTTTTTTTGAAAAAAAGAGAAAGTTTCTTACCAGCGGAAGCCATTTTTTGACAATTCCCTTGCTGCCAAACGACCCGAGCCACACTGTAGTAACAGTATGCAATCCAAATGGCAGGGAATATTAAGACGCTGCAAGTGAGCCAGATAAAATTTAACTTTCTTTGCCAGTTTGCTGTGTAGCCAGCTGAGTGGCAGGAAAATGCTGTAGTCCCATCCTGCCGATGTGTCTCAACCTGAAAATTTTTTATGTAACAATAATGTTCAGAAAATGAAAAAGGGAGGAAGGAAGAAATAGAAAGAGCATAAAACAAAACGAACATAAAAGACACACACGCGCACACACACACATAAGCCGACCGTCAGTCACTCCACTCTACAAATGAGTCAATTTTTTACAACACAAAAAACATAGACTTTGGGAGAGTCACAACGGATGGAAGTACTCCTAGCTTCCGGCAAATCCTCATTTTGTTGAAGCTACTCTGTTCTTCTTTGGTGAAGAGGGAATTCTTCCCTCTTTTCTTTTGTCTTTTGACTTTCATCCCTTTCCATTTCATTCCCTCTGGTAAATCACACACACTCACACACCCATTGTGTGTACACTTTCTTCCCTACTTTCTCAGCCTACTTTCACTTTATGAATATTAGTTTCCCTCTCTCTCTCTCTTTCTCTTATCCCTTCCTTGTTCTTCCTCCTCCTGTTATATATTTAATGTATAAACTAATGGGCAGGGCTCCACACGGACACTCTTCTTTACAGCTCGTAATCACAAAATAAGTAACTTTAGATTTTGAGAGTTGTTAAGGGTAAAGAAAAATGTTTGTTTTTAACAAGTTTTTTTTCCCTCCTTTCCCTTTTCTCTACTTTCACTATTAGTCCAGTCATTCTACAATAGTTCTTTTGTTTCCAGAGACCAGAGAATCTTCTTCTTTGGTAAAAGTTTTCATCCTTTATTTTCCAACTCTCCCTCACCCTCAAGGTCTCCCTTTTTCCATAATGACCTTCTCTCTTTCCATCCAGTCTGATTTTTCTTGTCTTTGACTTCATCTCGAACTAAAATGCCTACTTTCTTAAATCCTTGTGTGTGTATCATAGATTGAAGTACATTGTAGCAAGGACATGGATGTACGTGTGTGTGATTCGAGAAAATGAGTTTTAAAAAACAACTTTTATCATCCACTTTGTTTTCTTCTGCATGTGTACAGTAGTATGCATCTCTATTAAATATTTAATAGCTCTAAATAAAGACGGTGGATTTATCAGTGCAGGGAGTCATAAAGTCATGAAATGAGATACATAAACATTCATTATGTATCAAAATGTTGGATTAGATTCTCCTTCGTCCTCCTCTTCTCATCAACAATTTTATAGGTCATATCCCTGACTCCTCAACGCAACGCCTACATTCTTCTTTCTCCGTTCCATCTTATTTCCTCCTCATCTTTTGGATCATGATTGATTCCATAAGACAGTTTTAGTACCTTTTAGTGTATGCAGAATAATAATAACCTTCATTTATTATACTGTGTGCAACAATGAAACTTGGGATATTTTCAGATTTCACATTCCATCTCCTGAAGGGAATAATAGGACCGCCTCAAATTTTTTTTTACTTTCTCCTAGACACACAAAACATAAAGCTCATCAGTTAAGCTCTTCCTAACGGGAGGAGAGTGTAGGATGAAAGTAACGGATGCATGGGGGGCGACTCAGATTTTTTCCTTCCACTCTTCATTTTTGTATGAATAAATCAGATTTTGGTATTTACACTAGATGATGTGTCTAACAAGGGGAAGATAGAGTTCCTGTCACTCTTCCCTTCCCTTCACCTCCCATTTTTCTTTTCATGTGTACTGAACGAATATTTTTCGGAGACTCATTTTCTACAAGCATAAAGAAGCATCATTGTGTGGGGACTTTCCTCTCTCTCTTTGACATTGAGGAATGGAGGTGGGAGTGAAAGTGGAGGGATGGAAGGTTTCAAAAGGATCTCATCCAATATTACACATACAATAAGTTTACAGAGAGAGAGGGAGAATAGGTATGGATGGGCAGAGGAGGGTGATTTTGATGTATGTAAATGTTTGGTGAAATACCATACCTGGACGTAAATAAAAAAGTAAGGTAGGTTCAGCACGAGGGCTGCTATCCAAGCGAGAAAGACAACTCGGCGGGCTTTCGATGGACTCGGGTTGAATTCAAGGGGATTACAAATAGCTTTGTACCTGTAAAAGGAAATATTGTGATTAAAATTCAGCTTTTAAATTCTATTATTTCTAGTCTAGATTTATGGACATGTGATCGAGTCATCAAGAGAGAGACTGCTTCAGTTTGCACTATGGGCTGTGAGGATTTGATGGTGAGTTAATGACAACACGAGACAACACACCCACACATCAACTAATCACTGCTCAACCCACGTGGGTATTCCAATCTTCTGATTAGAATATAGATTTCTAAAAATCATTCTACGCTAATAGTAGTGGGGAGTGAAAGTAATAGTCCTTTGGAGACATGATGAAAGGATCCTCATAGTAAACACTCAACCTAATTAATGTGACACTATGGTGACCAGCTTAGCGGGGACTATGATGTCATCTCTGGGTTAAGGTCATAGCATTTCCATTCATGTCGGGGAAATCAGGTGGAGGATTTGACGACTT
This sequence comes from Pygmarrhopalites habei, assembly GCA_009870185.1. Taxonomy (NCBI): domain Eukaryota; kingdom Metazoa; phylum Arthropoda; class Collembola; order Symphypleona; family Arrhopalitidae; genus Pygmarrhopalites; species Pygmarrhopalites habei. Next base: position 29,587 of record WJFB01000055.1, read on the forward strand.
TGAGGAGATTCATTACCTCTATTATTTTATGACACATGGAGAATAATGACTCGGAATGCTTATTAACTCACCTACACATGAAAGCGCATACACAATCTCTCTCTCAAGGGTACATATTATTATGTGCACGGAGAAAGTACGTCATACATGTAAATTTAAAAATAAACTCAAAAATGTTTTGATATTTGTCATTCGTACCTGTCCCAACTCATGGCCATGAGGAGGAATGTAGTTGAAGACAGGGTCACGAGTTGAGTGTAAGTAATAATTTTGCAACCCGCATTCCCCAACTTCCAGTCTTGAAATATCTGCACGCCCACCCACACACACACGCGTAAGGAGAAAACAAAACAAAAATTCATTTATTTTCTTTTATATTAATAGTATTATTAGCCACCTCTCACAAAAAATTCCCCTCTCTCCCATGGTCATGCTTTCTCCTTTCAATGCATTTCGTTGAATTCACTTTCTCCTTCTTTCTCTCGTCTCCCACCCATGGTATCCACATCCTTGGCCATAAATCACTTTCCAGTCATTAGGAAAGACAGAAGCTATAAGGCAGTACATGTTATGTTTCATGCTCTCCAACATCCTTCACCTCTCCACATTTAAGCCACCATAATTTCCCACCGTACAATAATAGACTAAAAAAAGTAATATCAAGTCCTCGAGTCAAAGTCAGAGAAAGAGAACCCAGCGTGACTGACTACCATTCTTGGAATGACGGAACTGAGCTGGGAGAGTGAGAGAAATAAATGAAATGGAGTTTTGAATTATAAGGAAGATTTTTCAATTTTTTTCATCTCCACTCTTTACACGTATTGTATATACATACACACGTGCCGGTATGTACACACATATGGGAAAATTTTATATCTCTTTCAACCCTTGTACTCTCCCCCGTACTGTATAAACATGCAGAAAGATGGGAGGGACACGTTTAAAATAATTTTCACAAGACCACGATCCTCCTCTGAACCCACACCAACGTTGACTGTCATGTTATATGGATTTTATCTGGAGCTGAAAGTAGACCCAGACTCTCATAATGTGTGTATGCGTATGTGTACAATGTGGAGAGGGGATGATGATTTTAGCCAAGAGATTTTCCCTCCTCCTCCCCCGCATAACGGAATATATAAACTTTATGTCAAAAAGTATGGATAGACGATCCATATCCATTATAATGTAATATATATCCTATATGCATTTTCCTGGAGCTAAACCTACGTTTTTCCCTCGTACAGAATTTTTCCCATGGCTTCAGCTTCCCTCGTTCAACCCTCAGTCTCCGACCACACACTTTATATACATAATTTCATTGGTTTAAAATAAAGGAAGTGGAGAGAGGGGAGAGAGAAATGAAACCAAAATGGAGTAAAACAATATGCCTCGCAGCTGTGTTCATAGCCCATCCCGAGAACAGCACACGCTGTACAAGTTAAAATTTACTTTTGATGAAGTTGATTCTTCCTGTGAAAAAAGGATAAGACAGAAAAATCTGACTCTAGCTTTTCACTCCTTTCTCCTCAGCCTCACTTTCACTTTTTAGATTCTACTGTGTAGGAGTGAGATGCATTGTTATAAGAGAAAATAAAATGTACCAATTTAAAGAGCTAACACAAATGATTTATTCACATAAAATACTATTGCTCTGATAGCAAAAAGGCAGACTTCATCACTTTCACAAAGTTGAGCTCTCTTGACAAGGAATGAGGATGTGTGTTGAAAAAAAATGTACTAATCGGAATGGATTTCCAAGATCCTCACTTTCTCTTTATTTTCATCTTTGATGGTGTACTTAGTGTCGATTATGGCATAGTTTACTCTTTTATGTTCACCTTCCCTCTCTTCTCCTCCCTTCCCCTTTTATGTTACTAGTTAAATTAATGTCCTTTCGCAGCTCTTTCAAATTAGCGAAAATGAGGGGAGTGGAACGGACGGAGTGTGGAGGAAGACGGGCATTGGAAGGAAGGAGGGAGTAGGTCAATGGTGAATCCTTCACATGACTCATCTCATTAAGAAACACATTACCTTACTCTGATACTTATCTCCAGACTCTGAGTTCCTTCTATACCTCTTCGTCCGTCCTCATAGCCTTTCAATATGGGTGAAGATACGGACTCATACCCTTTTACTTTCTCTTCCTTTCTCCATCAGTTTCTTCATCAGATCAATATTTAATGCAATATATCTTGTCAGAAATAAGCAAAAGATCCTCTTCCTCCTTTTCTCTGTTCTCTCTAGACCAAGTAATTTTAACCACATAAATTACAGTTAGAGTGCAGGACTACTACAACAGTAGTAGTTCTTGTACAGGACTGCTGTGGATAACTTACAAGTGGTTTATCCTGTCATGCGAAATGAAATGGAATAAAATTGGGGAGGGTATCTCTCTCTCTCGCTTTCTCTCTTCCTTTTTTCTACTCTCAAAGTTGTACTAAGAGGATTAACCTTCACAATATCACGCTAACACGGAGAACAGGGTGAAATATACGCAACAGAGGTAAACGTGAGTATGTAGTTCAAACCCAAAAGTTTGCTGTTGGGAAATCGTGAGCTTAAGAATTGGGCTTGTGTGTGTGTGTGTGGGTGATGCTTATAGTTGTGTACAATAAGTAGTATTAATCATCTAAAAACATCTTTGATCCGAAAAGACAAAGAGCAGGAGACAAAGAGATGAAGAAGGTGGAGTGGAGGAGTAAGTGTAATCTCACAATATTGCCACTATTCAGGCTAGAATGGAATTCACAATCTTGTTTGTCTCTCTCAAAAAAATTCATCAACAACCTTCTACTTTTCGAGAGAGTACAAAGGCACATTCTCATGTTTCAACTTTTTTTATGGAGAAAGTTGAAATACCTTTAGCCTTTATTTTAATTAACATGACCTTATGTTGACTTTTTCTCTTGAAAGAATTCTCTAACCAACATGGAGAAAGTGTGAGCGTGTAGTGTAGTTATTTACATATTCATGTGATGTGCATAAAAGTTTTGTGTGGGATTACAAAAAAGTGTAAAAGTTTGATATTAAATTAAAACCAAGGAACAGGTATAACGACTTTTAGACATTTTCACTAATTTGTTTGGCTTTCTTGAATAAAATGATAAATACTGGCCACTTTGATATGCATCACAATTACGTACAAAAAATTCTTCCCGGAAAAAGGCCACTTTCAACAAATTAGATGGAATTGTGGGATAATTTATTGGTTTCTTTCATAGTGCAATGGTCAGTGATTTCAATGAGGTCAGCTAGTAAACCATCCAGTTTAGGTCAAACATTTCAATTATATTACACCTACATTACTAAATACAGAAGGAATTTTTTGACACTCAAATATGTGCAAAAAAATATGGTTCGAGATATGTATCTACTTGCTGCCATTATCATGCAGTGTATAATATTTTCCAGGGCAATCTTTTAATTGTTTTAAGGCACAACATTGGACGTCTCAATAGAACGAAATTTTAATTTTCTAAAACATTCTCACTCTCTCTTCATTTTCCCAGCGAAACTTATTTACGTCAAACGAGAAGAAAGCAGCTAGGAAAAATCCTTAATTTAATTAATTATACTCTCGTCCTCAGCACGAAGAAGGTATACGATGGAGACAAGTGTAGAGCACCTAGTATATTCTATGTCTATCTATGCAAAATATAGGGTCGTAGGTTCCTCGGAAGAGAAATTATTTTTAGGGCCAAGTGACTCTCTCAATTTAATAAATGATGTTTAAATAAAAAGCTCGTTCCAAACTCTCCCTGCTTCTACTATACTTCTACTGTACAGTTCCTCGCTTTCCTTGCTCACTTCATCCTTCTCTCTCTCTCACTCACACAACTTTATTTATCTATGAGTTTACTATGTGGATCTAGTCTAGTGGCAGTTTAAAGGATCGTCTCTTCACAGTCACAAAAGCCCTAGAGCTTTCACACTTAGTTAAGAAATCTTTTGAATCCATACATTTCCTGTCCCTCCTCCCTCCATTCTACAATTGTTTTTTGGGGGTGTGCCTGTACGACAATATTCCAGCTCGTTTAGTAGTTACATAAAGAGTTATTTTGCGTAAAACAACAAAAGAAAATTGTCAAGTGGGGGATAGGGTACTTGAGGAAGGTAGGGAGAAGGAATTGGAAACTATAAGGATACTCTTTTAAACAGCTGTTTAATTTAATATGAAGCCAAATTCAAGCTGTCATCCTCAGTGTGACAACCCACAGGACACAGATGCTTTCCTTCCCCCTCATTCCTCCATTCCCTTTGAAGTTGTGTGGATAAAAATGGAGAAAGTCACTACAAATCTTACTTTTCCTCCTCTCATCCTCATTTTCTAGGCTTTAAAGCTTGCCGTAAACAATTTTTGTGGAATTTTTACAAACTTCTCTCACTCCTCTCTCTCTCTCGTTCACACACACACACTTCACTTTCTCTCTCTTTCTGCTATCAGTTTGTTAAGCGTTAGCATATAATTTATTAGAATCTCACCATCCATTTACGGAACGAAACGTTTTAAACAAAATTGCGAAAGGAACTCTACACACACACACATGTAAACACACTAAAAAGAGTTTTCGCCAAAGGCTTTGCTTAAGAGTCACGGGGACGTAAAATGGTAGCATTTAGTCTTTTCATTTTCTCTTTTTTTAATCCCACACAAAACACACACACTCAACTTGATGGTGGAGAAAGTTTCTTTTGTGGAGTCCGTAATGAGCGTCGTCGTTGAAGGGTAGAGTAGGAGGAGGAGGAGGAGGAGGAGGAGGGGTTCGTTTAAGAATAAATATTTACCTGGTTGAGGGAAAGTCTTGTACATGTACTCGTATTTACTGTGACTATGCTCATGTGTTCCTTTACAACGGAATAGACACATGGCTTTTCATTCAATCGGAAAATTTTATGAAGGTCCACGTCCGACATGATTCAACTGTGTGTGTTTGTGTGATTGTACATACACATTCTATTTACAGAGGCCAGGAATGAGGGGCGGAGGGCCTCACAAAGTGAGCACGTTTCTCTTTGTTCTTCTTTCCCTTTAATGATATACACGTGAAAACACATGGCTATATATGTGTATGTGTTGTACAATGTGGGCCCTTTTTTTCTTTCCCCTTCAACAAAAGGGCTTTCTTTTCTACCTCACGTCGTTTGTCTTCTTTGAATGGTTCAACAAGCCTCATTATAAACCCATCAGGCACTGTCTGCTTCCTGTTTGTCTATTTTTATATCAATGAACTCCAGACCTCATCCTCCATCCCGTGGACTGTGCATTTGTGTGTGTGTGTGTGAGAGAGAGAGAGAGAGAGAGAGAAAGCCATTCTTCTTCTCGATTTTTCTGCATTATCCCTGGAGTTGAAAACGGTTGGAAAGGAGAATAGTGGACTTAAAAAATGATATATAATGTGTAATAAATACAGTTCTTGACAGATTTTCCCTATTTTGATTTTCCCGGGGATCCCTCAAAAACTCCATTATTATTATTTATTTATTTTGAGAGGGAGAGAGGAGGGAGGGTACCAAGGGAAAGTGACAAGGGATGCCGAAAGGGAAAACAATTGTTGGATGGTGACAGTGACGGAGTATTTACATTCGTTCAAAAAAATAGAGAGACAAAATCCAAATCCACTTTCGGGCTACACTGTCCTACAAATGGATGGAAGGATGTGCGTGCGTGTTTGCTGAGGAGGCAAGGAAGAATGACCTTGTCAAGAAAAAGGAGAGTTGGACTTGTCAACTTGTCCGTGGGGTGATGGGTGTGTGTGTGTGGTTGACAGCCAATACAAACGATATTATTATTACTCTATCAGAAATGATAAAATAACATGAGGCACACGTGGTTTGAAACCCAAGTCTCACAACGTCAGAGTTAGTGAAAGTTACGCTTTCTCTCTGTACACTTAGGCATACGAGCGCTTGGGAGTACTTGCCATTTGCACAGCTTTCTCCCTTGTACGAAATCACGCACTCCCACAACTTGTGTACACGGTCATCTGTGTGGATTCGTTCTTGGGCAACAAAACATGTCAGCCCATTTTTATTTATGAGGATATGGAGGAATGGAAGGAGAAGCGGAAGTTGGTCAAAGTTTGGGTGGGCGGGGAAACACAGTGTGTGTACTGTGTAGTGAAGATAATGATTGTACATGTTAGTTACTCCTGAAGTTGTTTATGTTCTACAGTATGCCATTCATTTCAATAATTTATGAAGTTCATAGAATTACTTTATAAATCTGTGAGCAAACGTAAGGGTAGGGTGGAAAGAAAGTTATGTGGGACAACAGTAAGAAATGTACACAGTTTGACTAGGTACCTATCTGTAAAGGTTTGCGTGGAGGTTACATAATAATCTGGATAAATTATTAATTCAATCAATAGTGCTTGTTAATGATGACATCTGATTACCTGTAAGCTTTGTAAAGTCACAATATTGTCGTTATTCTTTCCCTTTGGTTTTTATGGAAAAAACCCCAAATTCCTGAATTATTTTCATGAGTAATTTTGTGATTTTATGCAATATTCCGTGATTTTAATGCAACAAAATTGCCAAAATATGCTTACTTAATTAAACAATGGACAGAAAATTCGAATGATTAGATACTACGTAATAAATTCTGTCTGCTTGCTAAATTCTCAAATGGAAGAGTGCACTAGTTTAGCAAACTGAATTGAAGTTGTTCATTATGACGTAAAATAATATTAATTAAAGTAATTGTTGGTTTCCACTCGTAGTATACATAAATCGTGCAGAAATCAATTCTTATTTTTGATTCTTGCAAAATTTCAATAAGAATGAGTTACATCACTGGAAAATAGCTTCAAGTGTATAATGTATTATTTGATTTTGATTGAACTGTTTAAAGACTCAAAGATATATCAACCTGATCGTGACAGAATTTTTTGAAAATCATACTGCCATTCGGCAAGAATCTGAAAAATCTTTCTTACCTCACACACCAAGGGCATTCACATTGTACATAGTCAACCATGTTTGCATGTGTAGTGTGTACACAATTCCTCATTTTGTTTGTCCAATAAAATTATTCTGACACACAACAAATAGTTGTCATATAAAAATACCATTCCTCCGTCTTCACTACACTTTCTCCGTGACGTTACGCCTCCTTTCCCCTGCAAAGAGGACAGAGAGTTGAAGTGGAGGATAAACAGGAGAAATAATGAATACCCCAAGGAGAAACTTTAAGTTTTCTTTATGATGCGCCTTTTTTTATCTACATAGTATTATCTCCCTCCACACACACACACACAACCTCTTCTGACACGACACTGCATTCCACAAACATAAGGAAATTTCCATAACTAAAAATATTTCTGAAATTTCTACATTAATAAATAGAGCCTTCCGGCTATTCCATTCTATCTCCCGTCACATTTTTTGGCTCTCCATCTCCTCCCACTCCTCCTTCCTTCCATCATAGTCTTGCATTTGTTTGCCTAACATAATGTTACATTCACTCCTCAGTCTTCACAGTCTCTGTCTGTCTATGGAAAATCCTGAACCCCTTGTCTCCTCCACGAGTATTTGCTTAAACGTTTACAAGAGTTTCCAAGAACCATTAACAAACACATGGGGAAACCCCATTTTCGAAGGCTTTGCAAATGTGTCCTCTCCCTCTCCCCCACAACATCTGTATGATGACCCTCCACCACTTTCTTATTTATACTAAACAAAGTTACACATTCCGAAACAAAATGACCTTCTGCTCTCAACCATGCCATGGCATAGCAGACGTAGACACAGACACACAGAATCATGTCTAGCCTAGGAATGGGAATGGACGGTCCATTGTTCTCTCTGTCTTGCTCTTAATTCAATTGCAAATGGTCTTGCTCATGTTTATTAAAATTCAGATGAAATGTTTATTTCACTCATTTCACAAAGGGACTCCTTTCTAAACTGAGACGATGACTACTCGTAGTAGTACTCTAGTGTGTGCCTGTGTTTCAATTTACATTTTACTTCATGTTCTGGAGATGACTTTAATGAATGCAAATTGGAAAGAAATATATTATGTATTTAAATTCATCACTGAGAATTCCCTTGCTGCCACATACACGTACAACTCTCCCACCCACACACACATTACTGACTAAATCCTCCTCATGAAACAGAACATCTTAGTTAGTTAGCTCTGTACTTGGGATGCAGAGCACGAATCAAATAAAGTGGGTCTAGTAATTAAAGACTCTCTTTCTCTTCTTCGCACCCCACTGTAAGACGTGTCTTTCTTCAGACTGTGAGGAGAGTGAGAGGAGAGAATTTCCCGGATATCACATCATAAAGGTTTCTTTTGCGGAGGTCACAAAAAAAAGTTTATGATGTTGGTGCTGTGCTGAGCGGGTGAACTTTAGTGGTTTTCCCCATTCCGGGCTACCAGTTTCATTGTCAAATTCTATGCATGTCTTCTCTCCTCTCTTCTCCCTTCTACTCTCCAGAATCAAAGTCAAACTCGTAAATTCGCTTTGAGAGACCTACACCTACACACACACATTTACACTCTCCGACCACGACCGTCCCTCCTCGTCCTCTCTCTCTCTCTTTCTCTCTCCGTAGTGTGTAATTTAGTAACAGCACTGTTCTAGATTTCAATTTACGAGTCCGTGACTTTCCCAAATTTTCGTCTTCCCTACCTTTTCCATCCATTCCACCATTGCAGTTCTCTCAAAGTCTCTCTATCAAAAAAATCCACTCACCTTCTCTCTACTGACTTGCCAACTCCAACTCCTCTTTTCTCCGAACACTTCTTCTGAAGGAAGAACTGAGCAAGATATTATGAGAGCTGTCAAATCTCGGTAAAAACACTCATTCTTCACATTTAATTTTCTTCAGGTGGAGAGAATTTTATGTCAGACCTGTCAGTCACACTTCTCCAAACTAAGGATGTTAAAAAGAAGTAAAGGAGCTCTCCAGACCGTACCGTATTCACTTCATTGTAGTCTACAATCCTTAATGTGACTTAATACCCTTGCGGAGAAATTTTATGGGGTAGAAATGTGTGAAACGATCCGTCAACACAATTTTTTTTGTTCAAATTAACAGGATTTCTGTAAACAGAGTGTTTGTTTATAGACGGATAGTTTGGAAAGGGGAAACAGGATTAGTACCGTAAAAATTGAACATACGGCCCACATGTCTTAACTCGTAATAAAGTTCAGATTTCAGATTTTGCAGAAATTATAGACAAAAAGTAGTTTTTAACGTTTTCATAATTGATAATGACAGAATGAATGAAAAGGATCTATGGGATTTCTTTGAATCCAGATAATTTGAAAAATTGATGGGAAATCTTAGGATTAGCCGACATTCTTAACTTAAGAGTCTTAGGATAATTTCAAAAGTTCACAAATTCCGTTGTTCCCTTGGAATCCACACACACACACACACTCTTTAGTAGAACGTTCAGGGGACTCTTGGAGTGTGGGCTTATTTCCTGGTGAAACCACGTAAACTTTACGGTATCCAACTGTGTTTATCTTTGGTTGGTATACATAATCCTGTGCAGGAAGTAGCTATTTTCCCATATTTTACTTCCTCGGCTAGAGTCATTCAGTGTAAAAGGGCTTGACGCAATTCAAAAGTCTCATAAGTTATTCTTTTATTCAACATGGAGTGGTGGTGGGTTGTGAGAGTGGGAAAGATGCAAGCTTACGATTCCCACTCTTCCCACAAGGGATCAAGTCAGTAAGAGAACTAAGTAGAATAAGAAGATGAGAGACAGAGGGAGAGGAATATGGACTACCATACTTTCTTCCAATTTAACCAGACCTCGCCTACAGTTACAAGCCTCAAGCCTCCAGTGATCATCAAGAAGGCGAGAATTCGCAACCTACACAAGAGATTTTTATTCACGGATTCTCTCAGAATATATTATAAGATAACAATTCCTTCTGTTACTTTGATACCGTCTCCCGAGAGAGAGAGAGAGCGAGAGGTGAATGGGAGGAGAACAGAGCGTGCCTTGCTAATTGGTCTAGAAGTTGAAAGTATAATTTTTTTAAAAAAAACTTCATTCACATGAACTCCAAAGAGAGGAAAAGATGAACGGGAAGTGAAAGTCCTAGGTCAAAAGAGAAAACTGTGTTTCTGGGTGGTAGTACAAATTAAATTTCTAAATTTAAACCTATATGTTAAACCTATGTTAAACCCTCTCTTCCTCTTTCTACTCCCACACACACGCTCTCTCTCTCATCTTCCTGTTTGTACATAATAAAGGGATGTCGGAAATAATTCAGAATTTGAAGAGTCATCCACAGATCACGTGTGTGTGTGAAGAAACCACATCCCTATGTGTGTTTGTTTTTACTATACTTTAGATGAGGAATTTGTGAGTTCACATACTGTATAAATTTATGATGAATCTACCTTATCTGTATAGTCACTTGATCTCTCTCTCTCTCTTGAACAATTCTCGAAGAGGAAGAGAATTTTGATATCGTTTCATGGAAATCGGATGAAAGGGAAACGGTGCGTAGAAATTGATTAAAACGTTTTTGCTCCTTTATTACATCCGACCTAAATACTCAATCTAATTGATACAGAATCCAAAGTTGTGTGGAGGACCACCCCTCTTCATCCGGCTAAATTGATTTTGTTAGATTAGGTGGAAGAAAATTAATATTAAATTGTCATGTAAAACGCTCCATTTCCTCCCACTCACTCACCTCCACCCACCGAGTCGAGGAGCGTGTGCCATGCTTTGATCTGAACTTTCTTTCTCTCTCCCTTTCCCTCTCTCCGTCAAATTGATGAGCGGGAATGTAAACACTTTTGTGCGTGTTTTCATACCATTATTATTAATGTACATTAAGTGATACACTTGAAATTTTCAAGAGTCCAACAAACTTCTCCTTTGAACCTTCCACACACACGCATTAGTCCATGTACAAGAGAGAAACATAACTTAAAGAGGTAAAGAGACCGAAAGAGAAAGATATTACAAAAGTGAGTTAATTGTCTACATATTTTAACAACATTCCACCAAACAGTCCACGACACACCGTCCATTTACTGATCGTTACACACATACAAACTTTCAGTGCAATTACTTTGGCACGAATGTCTTGTTCAGACTAACCTAATATAAATTCAAACGACGATGAATGGATACGTCCTCCTGAATATTTTGTACTTTCTCCTCCTCCTCACATTTCCATTAGAAAACTGTCAGTATGTATTAGAAGTGCAAGTCCCTTTCCTAAAATTCTCGTATGCATTAAAGAAACTTGCACTTTCAGAACGACGAAATCTCATTCTTGATCTAATACAATATGTACGAGTTAATTTTTACATTTTGAAGAATATGTATCATGAAAAATGTTTGGAAAGAGAATAATTGAGGCAATTAATACATATTTTGTTGGACACACAAAAGAGACAAATCTTGTAGTTGGTAAATGGAAAATGGTGTAATTTATTTATAGAACACGTTGAAGAAACTCACACATGTTGAAGTAACATACCTCTTTTTACTCTTTATCGCTTCCAGAAAAAAATTAATATTGAGTACATCTAATTTCTACACAGTCTCTTTGAAAAGTGTGTATGTCACTTGAGGGGAAAAAACTTTTCTCGATCCCACACACTCGGAGCATGCACAGCACACCATCAACCTTGGATGATGTGACAGAGAAAATCTCTGTCCTCTACTTCCTGTCACAGTCTCTCCAACGTCTGTGCGTCATTACAGTTGATTACTATTTCCCTATCACGCACACACAATCTTGTCAGATACCACCATTAATCCTCGCCTCCACAAATGACCTTCTGGGAACATTTCCCCTTGCTCAAAAGAGTACACGTGGAGGTGTAAAGGCTGATAACCTGATAATTAATCATAAGTCATTGAAATCTCCGATGAAAATTGATGCCCTCCCCTACCCTTCCATCTCATTTTGCATGGAGATTTTTTCAAATTACTCCATCACTGCACCTGACTTTCTCTCCCTCTCCTTCCCTCCCATTCCCTCTAAACTGATTGATCGTATGTACAGTAAAAGAGAAGCGTAGTTTGTGAAGAAAACTCCTGGTTTCGTCAATTCCTCCAAAAAACTACTCTCCCGGCATACCAGCATCCAGTGTAAAAGTGTTTGTGTGCTTTCTCGCAAAATAGATAATTTATCAGAGTGTGTGTGTGCCTCCTCACATCATCATTTTTCCCCAAAACACACACACAATTTTAGGACGTCTATTGTGTGGAGAAAGGAGGGAAAGAAAAGACGAGTTAAAAAGTTTGAGAGTAAGAGTCAGAGAAGAGAATGGAGGGTGAAAGTATCGCTTCATTTACATGAATAGGTCGTAAAATAGGGAAGCATTGTCCACACAATACATTTTCTGTTCATGGATCGTGGATTTCAGTTCAATTTGGTTTACTAGATAAAACTTTCCAGCACAATATTTTCCAAGTTGAGTACAGAGAAAGTAGAGACAGGAAAGAAGAAAAAATAGTATTCACAATAAAGAAGCTCATGATGTAGCGTCGGGCACAAGGAGAAAGGTTTAGAGAGTGAATGTTGAAAGAGGGTAAGGATTTGGAGGGTGACCCCGAGATTTAATGAAACCGGTTAGTGTGTTCACGCTTAAAATGAATTTCCGTAGGCGGTTAGTCCTGATTGAACTGATTACGTCCAGAATCCGGAATAACCTTGCATGCAAATATTTGCCCGTTCAATTCAACTCTTCTCTTTTGCTGGAGGTGTGTGTATTATACATCCCACATTCTCTTTCCCTCTTTCATTCTGGCTCTGGTGTTTGTGTGTGTGTGGGACCTTTCTCCATTATTCTAAGTGCACCAGTTTCTGTTGCCTTTGTTTTGTAGGGGAAAGTGCCACTTTCCAGGACTCAGCTGGATGGTAGTTTGGCAGTTTTCTCATTGATTTAATGTCCATTCTGTCAGCTAATGAGCGTATACGCTCAGCTTGGACGACCTGGCAAATGTATACATCATCCACAGTAAATAGCTTTCAAACTCTGGTTTATACTTTCTTTCCCTTTCTCAAAAGAAAGGCTTTATTCTAACAATATTGCATTTTTTTTATCTTTTTTATACCCAGATATTCTATATTACCCAACATTATTCCTTTTCTTTCCTTCCTCCTAAAAAGGAAGACTGAGGAGGAGGAGTGGGTTCTTGTAATGATTGTCATTGTGTGTTGAAATTTCGACAAAAAAACGAGACCAATTCAATGGTCCACCATGTTACTGTGTGCACAGAAACAAAAATATTTTGTTTTTATAGCGGTAATAGAGATGTGGGCGTGTATCTAACTATATGTGTGTGTGATTTCATTCTGGCAGAATGATTCTGCAGATAAAGGTTATATGTGAAGGTATAAAAATCTAAAATTTCGCATAGGAACTCCTATTACCATTTTTATTGGATACATTTTTTATACAAAGTACTTTAACGGTGGATTATACTCTTGTCCTCCCTCCCATTCCATCGAAATCTTTTTGGTGAAAGCAAAAGATTTTAGAACGAGGAGCAAAAACTGGAAAGAGTTTTTCTCTCTTCAAAAGCAGAATGGACATTACAAACCAGGAAAGGAGGATTTCACGACCAAAATAGGAATTTGTGGTTTGAGTGGGGGAGAAGGCAAATGCTTTTTGAGAAAGCCATCAATTCGAGAGAAAATAGTAAAGTTGTGTGTGTACTAATTACACTTTTCAATTAATCCATTGGATCAATAAAATGCTACAGGTTTACTCACTACCCTCATTGTTTGCAGTTGAGTGGGGGGTGGAGGGAATATTCTCTCTGGAAATTCCGTGTACACTTGTATTGAGTAGGTACTATTAGGATTATTCCGTCCTTTATTTTAATTAGAAGGTATTAAAGGATGTCCGTAGAAAGCATCATAAAGATTTGCAAGGAATGTACAGAGCACGGTACAGTACAGCATTGTAGAAGTGTCTTGTTGCTGTGCAACCAGATTTCCTCTCTCTCTCTCTTTCTCCTCTTCAAAATTGTGATTGACTCTACTAGATTAGATCCGACAGGAGTGTTTTCTCTCCTCGACAAAATGATCCCTTACAAATCAAAAGGATCCTTCTTGAAAGAAGACGTAGATTTTGTATTTTGTGTGTGTACCTATTTATAATCCTCCATAATTGGATGGATATAGTTTTTGTACACAAAATCAATCCTCCACTTATGACATTTGGTGTGACAACTTGTCGTGAGAGGCGCTGACTGTAAAACATTTTAAATTTAATTGAAACATATTATAGTAAATTAAATTTAGACAGATTGAATATATGATTCAATCTTCCTATATGAAGCTGGCTTAACCGCCTGAACTTACTTTCTCCATTCAAAAATATAGAGTGACCAGTATACATACTAGAGCTTGATATAGGCCAAACTTTCACCTACCAGAAGCCAAGTGAAAGTCATAACTAAAAAAGGAGGATTTCTAGGGATAAAAATATGGAACGGTACAAATTTTTCAGTTTTTTGATGACCTGGAGGGGTGAAAGGAAAGATATTTATGGATGACTGGAACTCCCACTCATCATGTCATGAAAACGTTATGCTATGTTGCAAGAGGAGAAAGTTGGAGACAAGGATGACCATGGGGGACGTCATTGTAAAAATAGATACTGCAAGATGAGTTTAATAAATACTAACAATAAAGAGAATGGATGGAGAGTTTACCTCAAAGAGAAGCTCAGAGGACATTGTGATGGCACCCACGGCCAAGTCCCCCACTGCCAAATTGATTATGTAGACGTTGACACGAGTCAGTTGCTTGTGATAGCGGGAGCAGATGAGGATAAAAATGATCACAGAGTTCCCCACAAGGGACACTAACATGAGGATTGACAGCGTAATGACACGTTGGATCCCTGGTACATGTAGACGACACATTGTCCATATAAAGAATTAAAGGACACAACAAAATTCTCTAATTAATTTCTCAATTCGGTACATCCTAAATACATCATGTAATCCATTATTCTGCTTTACGTGTAAAGAAAACAATGGCAAAGTGTCATTGTCTTTTTTGCTTTCACTTATCGAATCTTTATGTAAACTTTCAAAAGAAAAGGGATATAATAAAAATACAATATAACAACTCACGGGCTGGTGACCACTCGTCCCCTCTGTCCACATACAATGTTTGATTTCCCAGATTCTGTGGATGAAAAGAGTCGTTGAGAGTCCATGATGGAGGGAATGGAGCCGTGTCATTCTCGAAGGAAATCCACGGCTCCATGTTGTCGTCCCAATTTCCCCAATCTAAAATCTAAATGTTTCCTTTCTCCCTATCTTTCTCCACTTCCTCCTCCTCTTTTTCAGTCCTCCTGTACTTTCTCTCACACTCTGCTCTGGGGCTCTAGTTCACACCATTAAGATTTTGAAATGTAATTTCATCAAGGTAATTGAATTGGAGTATCCCTTCATCGCCCTCACGACAAAATACATTGTATGTACATTGTGTCTGGTTGGCTTTGTGACTGGGTGACAGTCGGTTTTCCGTTACGAAACTTTACTGTTCCCTCCAAATGGCAAATGACTCTGTTTCATTACACAAGTACAATTTACCCAGACACTGGAACTCAGACACAGGGACAGGAAGGAAAGGAGATAGGAAGGGAGGGTGGGAAAATCACCTTGTAAAATGTATTCTCTCTCTTTTTCCACTCTCTTTCCCAAGTTATGAATTCACAGTGGATATGGGTGTGTGTGTGTGTACTCAGGAGCTGCACAATGTTGTGAAGTGTATCACCCTCATAATCTCCCGTAATTGACGGCACACACCAAAGTTCAGCTGGAAATTTGAAACGAGCCAGACACACTAAACACACGTAGGAGAACACACACGGAGAGAGAAAGAGGGAGATTGAACGGGAGAGATGGGGGTTATTTAATTTAATTGATTTTCTCCGAAATCTATGTCGACACCAATCGAATTACCCATACACAAATTGGAAATATCTATGCTAGAAATCTAATTATTTTCACTTTTAATCTGTCATAGCCCGCCTTCCGGTTCCCATCACATTATCCACTTTTTTCTTCTCTTCTGTATGTAGTCCGGATCAAGAAATAGATTTTTTTTCTATCAACTTCTTTCCCGCACAATCCCGTACATTCACTCTCACTCAATTCCCCTCTATTTTCCTATAGCCAACACTTGTCTGTTTGTGTACGTGGGGGAATGCGTGTGTGTATACTGTGTGGCGGTGTGTGTACGATGGTTGTAGAGTTTTCTTTTGTGAGTGAGAGATTGAGGATTGTTGAACAAGTTGGGAGTGGCTCTGGTCGTCCTTTGCTGGGTGGACATAAAAGGGATTAAGTGGAGGACTCACAAACTTTGATGGATGTGTGTTGGCAATGGTGATGCGATGGTGGTATTACTTTGGTTTGTTGGAAACTTGGTCCGTGTGTGATGATGAAGGGTTTTAAGCGATTTCTTTGATGGATTTCCACAAAAAAATTCCACACACACCACCCTCCACCATGAGTCACAGTGGACCTCTTGCAAACACTGACTGGAATATAATTACATACAGAACACAGAGAAGAGTAAAGACCCAATTGACAATCTCAGTTTAACACTATTATAACAAGGAGAGGGGAAAATTTTGTGGGTCAATTCCGTACGTAATTTCACAAGTGTCAAAAAGTTCACACACTCGAAGTGTTCTGGCCAAACTACTATACACTGTACATGAAGAGTCGGGTCGTACGAAGATGGCTGGATAAATCGGGAAAGGTAGAGAGAACAGGAGAGTTTGGGGTGATCTGGACAAGCATGGTTATTCCCCGTTGTCGTCTGTCGTTCCAGAACAAGTGTGTGGCAGTAGTCCAATTAATTTGAGGTTATCCTTGTTCAGGATGTGTGTAATTTCTGTAATTGCACTAAACTTGGATAAAGTTGTTGCACCTGATGTTGTGAACGATCTTGACTGCTGGAGGAATAATAACAGCTTGTAAAGTTGGCGTACGGGGAAAAGAGAAAGTCGTGCCAAATGATTTCGTGTCATTTTTTTCCTCCCTCCTTTTCTCCTCCACCTTCTCTACACTCAATAAATAATGACATGAGGGTGACATATGACATCATTAGAATTGACGGCATGGGGAAAAAATCACTTTACTCTCTCTCTCTCTCTCTCTCTCTGTTCTGTATATTTGTGTCTACGTGAATGGAAGCAAGGTTGAGAGGATAACTCGCCGTTCCAATAATATATACTTTTGGAATAAAATGTCTTGAGTTGAGAAACAGGAAAGGCCATTAATAAATTGACAGTTCAATTAATTACAAGTATAAGCTCCAGACCTTGACGAGACGAGAGTGGGTGGGAAAAAAGTCTTTTTTGATTTTGTGACTCTGTGACGATGATTGATTAGAAAATAAGATAAAAAAATTTACTTTAATTAATATTATGGATCACAATGAAGTTTGTTTAAAGAAAGTGAGAGAAAAGACAAAAAAAATTTATTTTCTTAAACTATTTTTAATTTCATTGACATTTTCCCGTGATCCTTCACACACTCCGCTCACTCTCTCTTTCTGCCCGTTTGACAGTTTTTTAATATATTTTTCCGCGTAAGGGTTAGGTGCGTGAGGGTTGGGTTGGAGAGTGGCGGGATGGGGTAAGGAAAGAATGGAAGGAGAGTCTTTGAACGTGTCTTTGGAATGAAATTCAGAGGAAAGTTAATCTTTTGAGTGAAATCCACTCCAATTTTTTCCCTCAGTTCTTCCCTTTTTCTTTGGGAGAAAAACGGGGAGAGAGTGAGAAGCTGAAGGACGGGAAGATGCAAACTTGTCTTTTTTTCAATAGATATTCCCTCAGATTCCTCACCTCGCCCTTCTCCTTCTCCTCGATCCTCTTCGTCCTCTCTTCTTTCAATTTTATGAAGCAGTAAAGCGATCCCCGCAACTTTGTGGCGAAAGGGATGAGGTGATGATGAGTGTAAGACACTCTTGTTTTTTTGCTCTCTTTTTTGTTGGACCCTTTCAGGATATTGGAAGGCTCTTTGAAAATTCCAAGATGAAACGAGAGGATCAAAGGGTGAGGTGTAAAGAACAACTGAAGGGAATTCAGGACACACGGCCAGCTTTATGCTTCACTACTATCTATCCAAGGCAGTAGTCAGTCAGTAGTGTCGTGAAAAAGTGGGGGAGAGAAAGAAACAGGGGGCCGTGCGCTTGCGAACCCCAGTGAAAGTCAAAGACAGCCATACATACACGTACACACGTTCCGTCTCTCCCTCTTTCTCTTTTCTCTCGTATAAATATGTTCCACATATTTATACCAGCAAAACAGACGAATCATCACTTCTTCCATCTTCCATCCTCATCCTACTAGTTTTTTTCTTGGGACGTAGGGAAATCCCATTGTACTGAGACATAATAGGGAAAGTGAGGGGGAGAAAGTGAGGAGGAGGAGGAGGGAAAAAATTTCTCCACTTTCTCCTATCCCCCGCAAGTGAGATTCTATTTTATTCTCTCCTCTTTCCCACACCACCAGACCGAAAGAAAAGGGAAGATAGAATGTCAATAAAAATCGTTTGCTTAAAATTTGTGTGGAAAACCAAAAGAAAAACTTCAATTTTACTGTTCATATGTTGGGTCTCTTTTTCAAAGTAGTCCCTAACGATGGCAGACAGTGTACAAACTACATATTGATGCAAAAAGAAGAGCTTTCCCACGTATAAGAATGTACAAATCCCTCTCCTCGCGACTGTCATGATGTGACGTTAACAACTTTTTTCCCTCAAAAAAAAAGTGAGCCGAGTCAAAAGAAAATCCCTTAATGGTTAAATCAGGGACGTTACAAAACTCGGCCCTTTTCTTTTCAACCAGTCAAAAATGCAAAGTCCCATGTGTACACACAGTGTAAGACACACATACACAAAATAAGTGAGAGAAAAGAAAGATTGGCCAACTTTTCTCCTCCTCTCTTCTCTGCCCCATGTCGTAAATTAAGAAATGAAAGGATGAGACATGTATAGTGGAAAGTTGGTTTTTTACTCTAAATATACTTGTGTAGGGATGTACGGTCACATGAATTAATATTGACTTGCATACACTCAAACTCTCCAAAAAGTAATTTTTGTGAGGGTCACCAAGTATCATGATAAACTTTCCCTGCTTTCTTCCTTCCCCATTTTTTTCAAATGCTAATTAATCCATTGTGCTTCCCTCCCCCACCGCTAGCAAAACTGCAATCAATTTTCATAATGTTGCAGCTTAGAGTTTCCTGGCCAGATTCAAAGATGAAAACCCCTACACCCGCAGCCACACACAGACACACACATTTTCCCTTCCGTTGCTTTGATCTGTCAAGTCTCTAGGTAGCATCCTGTCTGATCATAAATTCTACCAAGGGAGCAATCTTGTGAGGGTTGAGGAAGACTTTCAAATGTTCTCTATTCTTGTACACCTTTTTGGGTATCTTTGGCAGGGAGTCCTCCAAGGAGTTTCATGTCCTTGATAAACTCGTCCGTTTGATGTACGTCCTTGCGTTTATAAAGATATCTTTTTCTCTCCATTATCCCCGTAGAGCAAATTTATTAAGAAAAAAAGAGGGAAGAGGGTGCGAGGGGGGTCCGTTACCTTTTTGCAGCTCGTTGGTCATGACAGGAGCGTGCAGTCGTTGTCCATGATGCATGAGCCACGTAAGGAATCCTCCCTTATCTTGCAATTGATAACCAGCTGCTTTTCATTTTTTGGACAGCCTCGACGGAAAAATTGTCGACCCGGAATCCCGAGACGTAGAGGAACGACAGTTTTCTCATTGAGTGTTCCAGGAGGAGGGGGGATCAGAATGTCTTGTCACAATCCGATTGTCACAATTTCATGAAAGGACTAAAGTGTATTGTTCTGTATCACTCTAACTGAAGAAAGAGGAGACAAGGACGGGTGGTGGGGGGCAGGAGGGCGGACAGTAGTAGAGGTGAGTTCTTCGTATAATACAAAAACTGTAATAATATATATATATACGGAGAGAGAGAGAATGGAGAAAGCAGCAGTCATTTCAAAGTTGAGGCATTGAAGAAAATGGTCCTGCCAAAAGACACACTTTCTTCCTACACTTTCCTGACTCTTTTTTTCTCTTTTCTATCCTCTTCCTCCTCCTCTCGATCCCGATACTTTTAGCGAGGCCAAAGACTCGCACAGACACAGAGCTAAGTTTCTCCTGCATTTCCTCAAGGAGTCCTCCCAAGTCTCAACCCCCAAGAAGAATTTTCCCTTTCAAGATTATTGCAATATTTTCCTTTAATTTCATGCATCGTTCATCCTCCAGCATCTTCTTCTTCTTCATCCGCGTCTCCTCATATCTTCTTTGATCTGTAGATAAGTTGCAACAATTGCTAATATTTGCACGTTCCTTTTCCTTTTGTGAAACCGTCTCTCTCTCACTCTCTTCTTCTTTCTCTCCACTTTGGTGAAGGGATGAGGAGGAGAACGAAGGCATAATATCAGTTCAAACTTTCTCTGCACTTCCTGAATGGAATTGGATGGAAGAAGATCAAGGAAGGATTGAGAAATCAAGAATAATGGATTCAATAGTTTTTGAATCCTATCATTAACATGGTCGCTCCTCACAACTTTTCTCTTTGAGGAAGAAAGAATTGAAGAAGCTTTTCTTGGGATCCTTGTTCAAACTTTTTTTTCTCTCTCCCTTTCTCGTTCTTTGGGTGGTTTGGGTGTGTGGGAATTTTCACAATTGAGAGTCATACTGCACCATTTTCACTGTTTCCATCAAACTTACTCCGTGTACAAGGTCAATTTAGTTTCCCCAAATTTTGTCTTTTATCCCCCTCTTGTAAAGAGATTCGATTTGGATCCTTCTTATGCTACATACATGTATTTATGTTCTGGAGAAAGTCATCCTTTTGACTATGGATTTGACTAGTGTCTATTTATTACCATTGTTTGGAATCGGGGTTTGAGGTCTCAGGGCGTCTTTACAGTGACACTAAACACAATGTAAAGAAATTCTAATTTCAGGATAAAATGTAAAGACAAGAGTCAACCGACTAGACGGCCCCTCTCTGTGATAAAAGATAACATGTCAAAAACAACTCTCAAGTAAAATCAGCGAGACATTTCAACATCCTCCTCCTCCTCGTCATGCCACATCTCCTCCTTGCACTCCAGACGCTGAATATTTTTTCTCCTGTCTCTCACAGTCTACAAAGACACTCAGTGATTTATACATATACTGTGTACTGTCTTCGTCATCCTTGTCGTTCTCCCCGGATCATTCCCGGAAAAATGACGTCTTTCCTTTCATCCTCATTACCATCAGTTGAAATGTACACTTTTTTTATTCTTAAAAAACTACAGTTCAAAAGTCACAAGCGCTTTGAACACTCGCCCTAATTCCTCCATCCTGTTAAAATAAATGAGCCACTTTTTTCTACATGTCATTATAACATCATCATCATCGACCGTTTGTTTACTCAGCCAAACTTGTTTTTCATACTTTACAAAAAATTTGTGCACATTCTTCAAGCTTGAGTGACAGTTGGTAGATGAGCATGACCTCCATTTGTGTTTTTAATGAAGACTGCTATAGTTGAGAGAATAGTGTATCCAATTGGATGAAGTTTAGGATCACACGCTGTTGGGAAAGCTAAGCACTGCGATAGCAATAGAAATTAGTTAAGTCCACCGGAAATTGGAAAAATATGTTAAAAGCTGCTCCACTTTTCTTCTACTTCTCTCGCTCCTCTGACCTTGCAAACCCAACCAGGAGCAGAAAAGCTGTGGGGAATTGGATGTCGTCAAGACGTTGAAGAATAAAGAGTTTGAAAATATTGTAATTGATGGATTCGAGATGATTGAAAGGTTTTCTTTCGAGTGTGGGTCTGTCTTCGTGTAGAATAGTAGAAAGATTAGAAATTTGATACAAAGAGAAAGTGTTCGTTCCGTTTTTTGTTTTCGCACTCCTTTTGACAATTTTCTCGCTTCAGCTCAAGGCGATTCTAGTTATGTAGTTCTAGTATGTACCCACTCACGTGTGTGTGGATGTGTGTGTAGGTTTTTCATGTACTGCATAAGAGGGTGGATTAAGTAGTATGTTTTTTAAAGTTGTCGAAGAAAAAGAGAATCTCAAGATTTTGTTTCCTCCATCCATGTTTTTTCGCTATCTTGCTATCTCTTTCTCTCTTCCGATAAAAAAATGTGCATTGTCTTTAGAACGTGTGCATGTGTGTGTGTGTGGAGGGGAACGGGTGAAAACTCTTCTGTACATTGAAAGGGCCTAAGGAGAGCTTAATATTCTTCACACATGTGAACAGTTCAGCCATTGATACCCCAAGCTTTTCTTCGTCGTCAAGAAATAAGAGAGAGAGGAAAAGATACAGAGACCTTTTCCACTGTGTATGCAATTTTAAACACTCAACAAAGACTACCACGTCCGTCCTCCTTTCACGGTTGAAAAAACTTTTGAGAATACTGCACTCCCAATGCCGTTACGTGTGTGTGCATATATAATTGACGTATCCATGGCACACCGGTGTGCTGTTGTGAGGGGGATAGGGGCATGCCGTGTATTTTGATATGAGTTGTGAGTAAGGAAAAAGTTGGTTTTTGTAATTTAAAATTGTGAAAGGGGAAGAGAGAAGAACAACTATACACGGGGAAGGAGGAATGAGGAGAGAGATGGAGGTTTTATGTGATGTAAAATGATACAGACGTTAATTTTAGTCTTAGTTTGCAAATTATTGCTTTTGCATTAATTAACTAATTAGCTAAGGAAATGTGTGCTGCTACTTTTGCCCTACTCTCATCCTCTCCTCCTCCTCTTCATCCATTCTCGGTCGTTATGAAAACTCTTTTTCCATCTCTTTGTCCTGTCTCTTCTTCCCATTCTCCATCTTTTATGAAGGCGTAATAAGGAGATGGATAGGATGATGGAGAATGTAGTTGACGACTTTTGTTACATCCTCAAAAACAAGAGGAGAAGGGAATATTAGATGATTATAATGTTGTATATTTTGTCATGGAAAATTTCAAAGAGGAGGAGGAGGAGGATTCGTCCACGTGCACAACTCTATCAATAATAATAATTAAATATGGCGTGTCTATTGTGTATGCCAAAAAACTTTACTTTGTATCTACAATCTACAACATTATACAAGAAAGTGAATGCAACACACATTGGTAAAGATAGCGGACGAAGAGGACGCCTCACGTTATCCAGTCAACTTGATTGACAGTCCAGGTTGTATTCCAAGTAAATGAAGTTAATATTTTTACGAGAAATTTTAAAATGAAGATATGGACTTTCTTTGTAATGTGAGACATTAACACATCCTCTTAAAACCTACTTTCTCCCTAATTGTGAAACTGGATTACTAGCAAACAGGTGTGTGTGGACGGAGTGAAGGCGGACCGAATTATCATAAGTGTCTAGTTCATTTATTAAGTTCAACTGAATTTGATCTTTGTCATTCCTGGAATGAAGAGGTTGTGTTGATTCTACTGGAGTCAGAAATAGTTGAGTTAGATGATGGTCCAACTTTAGTAATTCTAAGACAGATTGAATTGACGTACCCTTGAAAATGACAAACATGTGGATGACGTGAAAGGAAAATCGGAGATAAAAGGAGAGAAAAAATCAATTATTCTTGAAAATGATGAAAAGAAAGTAGATTTGTCTGTCTCTTGTAAATTGAGCAGTGACAACTAAATGAGTTTATTTACGGACAAAACTATACTTTCCCCGAAGGAGGGAGAGAACCAAGAAAAGAAGAAAATTGGCTTGATCCTATTGAAAGACAGTTGATTTGTCAGATATATTTTTTTTCTGGTTGTTTGACAACTTGAAAAATCTACTCCCATCTTTTTCTCTCTGATAATTTTCCTGGAACAATCATACTTTCTCTTTAAAGAGTAAAAATACTTGGAATTTTCTCCTTTAAAAAATAGATAAGAATAAATGATACAGAACATAAAAAATGCCACCAAAAAAGTATCATAGTGATTTATAGAAAATAAATATTGTGCGTGTGTGTGATAACACCATTGAATGGATTGGCTGAGCGATGGAAAAAGAAATTGATACACCGTCCAGGCTTTTCATATCCTCCCACCTTCACTCTCAACACCTCGTGTGGACATTAATCTGTTTTTCCTTGAAATTTAATACATATTTCACTAAAAAATGTGCACCGCCAACCGCCACACACACACACACACATTTCCAGGAGAAAGAGGGAGGAGAAAGTAGAGGGATGAAAACGAGAAGAGGGATCTGTAACCACAACACGTTCATCAATAGAATCAATAATTTCCAACTTAAGTTCATGTCTTGATTTTTGAGTTAAAAGGCTGTCACATGTTTTTCCCTCCTCCTCCGTTCGTAAATTGTACATTCATTTTTTACACTGCATATCGTATATAAACTATATTTAGTAGCCTATACACATAATCAAAAAAAAGTACAACACAGCCTACATTTTCTCCCCTTTTACACTTTTTTCCACTTTTCGTAAGCCCAAATTCTGAACAGACATCCATCCTTTCATATACTTGGTGTATTTTGCTACGTAAGTCGTTCTCCTCCTCCTCCTCTTCCATTCAAAGGGCTGAGAAAAAAGCTATCATACAAAAGTAATCCAGTTAGGCTTTCCTCCAGTTTTTCATCAACGGCTAGGAGAAGATGAGGAAAAGGGAGACAGTAGGAGGGAAGAACTTTTCCTTGTACCCCTCCATTTCCTCCTCTCTTCTCTCCCTCCGTGCACAACAAACAATTTTTTGTTGGTGTAGAAAAAACTTTGTTCTCTTTATGATAAACCGAGACATTATATTGTACATACTTAATACATATACATACGCATATGGTGTTGTGTATGGGGTTCAGATGGATGATGTTGTGTGTACGGACCCTAAATTTCTAATTGACCTGATTGACTTTCAATTTGAAAACTCTGAGCATTCGCCAAATATCCCTCCCTTCCCTTCAAGTTTTTTTTTCACAGAAGGAATAAAAGTGTTAGATGAGTAAAGTTGTGTAATTTTCAATAAAAATGTACACACTTATAGAAATCTCATTAAAAATGAATCTCAACCTTAAGAAAGTATGAGCACATGGTCTGCATGTTTGAACATTTGATCTTTATTATGCTTCCAAACCCATTTCACAAATAGACCCTTGATGAAAAGGAAATAGAAGTGTTTATTGGATAAATAAGAGAGAGTAATGAATGGGGAAAGTACAGTGCTATCATAACTTTTCCTTATACAAGTATACTATACAAGTAGTACTCATTAAGTACATAGGGAAAGCAATAGAGTTTGCCAAAATGTATGGTGTATGATGTGGACACGTGCACATACAAATCAATTCCTGATGGTCTTGAGAAAAAGAGAGAAAAAGATGCTGACATCATAAAGAACGTGCTTTAATGATGTCTTTCCATTAATTTTGATGAATGCTCCAAACCACAAATTTCAGTCTCTCACTTTCTCCTTGTGTTTGTGTGGGAGTGAAAGAAATAGAAAAATACCTACTCAAACCAGGCATCAGATTTGAGCCCCACTTTATGTTCTCCCCCTTCCCCCTATTTTACAGGGAGAGAGATAAAATAACGATTGTTATTATTGTAAGAAGTGGTGGACATGCACAATTAATTCTGTAGTTTTCATCGTAAATAAAAAAAGAGTAAAATGACTAAATCAGAGTTAGTATACTATGAGCACCACATACAGTACACCTGTAAGCATATTTAACCTAAATTAATTTAAAGGAGGTAAGAACGTAGTGGATGTCCTCCTCCCACTCCTTGTTGTTGTTGTTGTTTTGTTGATGTCATTTAATATTGGCAAAAATCCCTGTATTGTGCGGTCTACTGTTTGTTTCCGAAAGACTCAAGCACAGAAAAGCGAAGGAGTCTTCCTTAAAACTTTCCCCAGGAGACAAGAAACTGCTGGATCGTCGTTTATAAGAGAGAGTGAGAGTGAGTGGGTGTTGAGTTGAACTCTGCTTTCTCTCTCTCTCCCTCTCTCTTGTGATTCACAAACGACCGTCGGAAAATCCAGATTTGCTTCGTTTCCTCAGCCGCTCCTATCCGGCTATCCAATACTCCTCCTCAGCTCCTGTCTTTCCCCTTCCTGCTTACATCTCCTCTCTTCCAAAGCTCACTCCTTCCTCCTTATGGCTAGTCGAACAAGAGCTAATGCATCCAGATAGACAAGGTACAATGTGTACAGAGATAGTTGCATGAGGGAACTGAAAGGGTTATGGCTGTATGAATGGCTCTCTCATCCTACAAACACTCACCAACACACGCATAGTTTGACCGGAGATAAGAACCGTACATCCATACTAAACCTCTGCTTCCTCCCTCTCTAAACATAGAGACAGATAGAGAGAGAGAGAGAGGAAGAAAGTGAGTGAAAGGCTATGCACCACGAGGACTAACCACACACGACTAGTTACCAGCAGTAGGAACGACGAGGACCACCACGTAGGAAAAGTACACGGATGGATGATGGTTAATCTTAGAAAACCGTTTTTACCAAACAATTTTCACCCTTCAGCCGCACACAGCAAAGACTGCAAAGGGAATTCAATCCCCTCCATTCTCTCGCTCTCTCCACCTCCCTCAAAACTTTGGAGAGAGTCTCTCTAAGGATCTTACAATGGAGGAGAAGATATCTCTTCCTCCTCTATTTTTCCCCTTTCTCTCCGTTACCGTTCTTGAGTACCACCTGCACTTTGGGCTCAACCAACCACACGACTACCCAGAACAGACAGTCCTAACTCTCACTCTAGTCTACTGTAATATATGTACTGCTTTCTCCGTACCTCCACACACACACACACACACACACAATGGCCATGAGTGAGAAAACCCATTAGGTTATTTATTTGTACATGGCTTTACCTCATCAAATGCTTACCCCCTCCTTTCTCCTCCTCCCAATGTCCGAGGAGAAAGTAAGGATTCACTCAAAATACTTTGGAAGACCACATTTATGCTCCATTTTCTTCGTCCATCCCTCACCCACAGGATAAGGATGGATGAAGATGTGTGTGTGGAGGGATGTGCACTGGCAGAGTAAATAAGGGACAATTTCATTCACTCCAGTCAACATTTAATTCTGATTTAGAATCTCAAATGGACTCAACTCCGCACGAATGTGTAGTCTTTACCGATATTAACCCTTCCTTCCCTTCGTCAAGGACACGTGATGTAATATATCATGAAGGGAAACAACGTGGATTCCCTTTGGATTTTGTTTGGAAATACAGAGCCTGTGATGATGGTTGAAGAGTGAATCATTTTTTTGAACCAATTTTATTTAATCTTCAAATTCTGAGGACCCAAGTAAGTGGACCACAAATGTGACATAAAACATTCTAAGTACATTTCTTCTTGACGTGCTCTTCTTCCTGACGGTGAATTGATATGAACAATGAAAATTCCATTTTATGCACACAAAATTTTGAATAACAGTTTCCTCAGCTCTCAATTGTGTCGTTAAATTGGTTTATACTTACTTCCGCCTCGTTGACTTTCAGCTTTTTTGAATACTTACTTCTCCTGAGACTCAGGAAAGATTTGATTTTATTATGATACCATTGATACCCGTGCTACTGTTGTGAGTGTGTGTGTGAAAATTTACAAGGATGCAATGAAAAAATGGAGAGGGAGGGAGAGTGAAAGTAGTTTTGCACTTAAAATTTATTAAGCTGAAAATTTGGCAAATGTACATTTTTTTATCCTTATTTCTTACATCATTTATTCGTATTCAGCGATTCAGCACACGCTTCGGTTGAAATAAATACTTTTTTTTACTTAACCAAGTTTCAATTGTGAATTTATTTGTAACATTGAGCTATTCCGTACTTATGATTATTGTTTGCGTATTACATTTACTCTCTTTATAAGACAGCTTTCTTTTATTTGTTGTATTCTATACAGTCTACAAATTGGAGCACAATGAAATTGTTTCACTAACCATTCACAATTCCATATATTTATTTTTTCAGTTCAACATTCTGCTGTCCCTTAAAACAGGAGGTAACCTTGTAAAATTTTTATCTAAAATAAAAATGGAACTTCATTTTCACATTTTGTCCCAATTCTGTTCATCATCTTATTATTATTTTCCACATCGAAGGACTAGAAATCACAATACACGTGCATTCAATTGTCAAGCATCCCAATCGATAATTAAGCACTTGTTTTTCTTGAAAATTAGACAAATGAAATTTGAGCCAAGTCAAAGAAGCTCCAAATGTACACAACAGATCATTCCACATAGTGCGTACAACATAAGGATTTATTCTAATTCATGAAACCCAGTCACAAATTTCCATCCTACATTGATTTTGGTTGAACTTTACGGAGTAAAATGAGTCTCTCCGTTGTCCTACATCCACAATAATCATATTTCATAGTCAAATTTATTTCCATTGCCATCCCATCGACAGTATGTCGTAACTATGGTGCATATCTAGAATCTCATGTGAGCCCCCCACACAGATTTCCTTTTCAAGTCTAGCCAAGACATTCATAAATCTTGGCAACAAAAAAATATAGATAATTTTTCTTTCTCTTTCGCCCTCTGATCTACTTTTATTGATTTACCAACAGGAAAAAGAATGGAACTCTTGAGAAAGAGAGAGAGAGAGAGAGAGAGAGAGAGAGAAGAAGAAGAAGAAGAAGAAGAAGAAGAAGG
Source organism: Pygmarrhopalites habei (assembly GCA_009870185.1). Lineage (NCBI taxonomy): Eukaryota > Metazoa > Arthropoda > Collembola > Symphypleona > Arrhopalitidae > Pygmarrhopalites > Pygmarrhopalites habei. The sequence continues at coordinate 58,254 of WJFB01000055.1, forward strand.
TTGAGTCCACGACGGTCGATGAGAAACCTTCAAAATGAGTTATTTATCTTTGCTGTAAGACGACACGAATACGAAGACAAAGTTGACAGTACACTACACTAAAGCACTACTCCACCCCACTCAACACATCCACATATACCTACCCTAATCATACATCCTCCATGACGTCTTACTTTCCATGTAATCATATTTATATTATTATTAAATTTTCCTCCATCCTTCCCTTTCTTTGAATTTATCTATTTCCTCCTCTCCTCACCATTTTTTGTCCTTATCATGTAGCATGGTGACTGGTGCAGTGCAGATGGAGAGGGAGAGTGTGTGTGTGATCTCAGCCTCACCTTGTTAGGTGATGAATCAAAATAGGAATATTTAAGTGATATGATTAGATGACTGAGTAGGAGATGAGTGGCAGGGGATAGCTACGGGCATGTATTTTATCCCTTCCCGATCTCCCTCCCACTTTCCCTCACTTTCACCATCTCCATTGTTGTTGATTTAAGAAAAAAGAATTGAAGGAGATAGGACGAGTTGCTGACTGAGATCATATAATGAATATAGAATGTAGAGTAAGACTAGACTTGGATGGTTGTGGAAAGCTCCATTGATTTCTCCGCCCCTCCTTTCTCTCTCTACAGAGGCAAGTACTCAGAAGTAATGACAGATATGGAAACAAAATTGTAAAGCTCCCCATTGTACTGCAATGGATGAGTGGATCTAGGTTGAAAATATATATTCCCTTTTATTATCCTCTCCAACGTATGGTAGGCTTAACCGTGTTCTATACCTCTCGACCATTCTCTGTGCCTTCTGAAGGATGAGCCTCCCTCAATGACCAAAATGTAAACAAGGTCTTCGTTCCTCTCAGAGAGAAAGTCTCTCTCTGTCTCCAGCACAGTTTCACCTTCACTGTCAACATTTGCAACTGCACAACATCACGGCCACTCCAGCCAGCAATTGACATCACAGTGCAGAAGAGACTGTATATTTCTGTATGCACATAAATAGTAATTAATTAGTAATGGTATAGAGTGCTTGACATCAAAAATTCATTTAATGAAGTACTCTTCATATTGAAATTTAGTCACGTGCTGTGTGTGTACCCTGTATGCAAATTTTTCCTTTCATTTTGGGTCATGGTGTTTTCATCGTGTGATGGATATGAGGAGAGGGACACAATAGGGAAGGGAAGGGAAGGAGGAGGCTCGACTTGGAGTAATGTATTTTTGTGTATTAGAAAAAAACAAGGCAGCTCCGTCATGACACTCTGCTTTGCAAACAAATGAAGGCATTCCGAGCTGTACTGAATGCTGAACACAGAAAGGGAGTAGAAACAAAGTAGAGCAGGAAAGAAGAACGTCCAGTACTCTACAGTGTTGTGTAATGCCAGAGATCGTGTGTGTGTGCCTGAGTGTGTGGAAGCATTTATTTTTTGTGGAGACTTGAACGTGCAAAAACGGAAACCAGGAATGAAAGGGCGTGATGTTTATATTAACGTTTTCACAATCCAAATAGCAAATAGCAAGTGGCTCACAGAACTCAAAGTGGAAACATTAACTTATTCTCTTTCTCTCTTTACTTTTACCATCCGCCTCCACATCCGCCTTCATTCCTCTCTTTATTCTTCTATTTTTTGTAGGAACACATACGCACACATACACACACAGCGAGAGAGAGAGTTCTGTTCCTCAAACACAAATTTATCGTCAAGAGTTGCCCGACGTGGAACAGTACATAACATAGCGATCTAATGTACTGAACTCTGAGGAGGAACACCACACACACACAAACACAGTACATGAGAGGACGACGACGGGTGAAAGTAGATTTGTTACAGAAACAAGTACAAACTTGGGAATTCAGCACAGCAATAGAATGGCGATACAACAACAAATCCCTTTTTCTACTGGTTACTACTACTCCAGTCCAAGTAAATAGTTCCTTCTCGATAATTTATCGTACCTTCATGGAATTAATTTGTAAAATTATTATTAGTACTCTCCTCATTCATGCGTAACTATTCAGACTCTTCGCCATGTGTGTAGTAAGAAGTTGTACTTTTTTTGACAAAAATATTTTCAACTGCTACTTTGCAAAGGTGAGAGAAAGATGTCACTGAAAAGATTTTTTCAAATTGTAATTCCATCCTACAATTTATAAATCATGAGAATTCAGATGCAAAGTTATATTCTACATTTAATTGAATCTGAGCAAAAACTCATTTGACCCTGTCCAAACTACCGTAATAAAGACAATGAAGACTTTTAGATCTCTCTTTTTGTAATTCTATTTATTCTTGCAAATGCTTTTTTTACATAATATATTATGGCACTTTGGTTTATAATCAGCCTAAATGCACAGTATTTTTTTCTTCTTATAACATGAGCTTTTTTTTTCATTCACATTTCGTATTGGACTTAGATTATACGAATATATTATAGTAGATTTATCCTACACTATTCATAAGTATCAGTATATATATATCATCGTCATCATCATCATCATCATACAGAATATGCGAACATAAGAAGAAAGTGACTAAAAATGAACAAGAGGCAAAGCTAAGACTACCGTATATCGATCAACTGGCAGATTGTAATAATGAAGAAAATAATTTAGACTACGGACAATTATATAGGACAGTTCAATTATGTAGGGCAGTGATGTGTACATTATAGTCTAGTTGATTACGATGATAAGTTCTTAAAATTAAAAATTAGACAGTAAAAGCTATAAGGCAAAGGCGTTGAAAATTGGGAGTTTTTTTGGTTTCCATTACACATACAGAATTTAATAAATTGGCTAGTATTGTATTATACATTAATATTTAGATTTGTCTGGCATTCTTTCGAGAATGTGTATGTCTGGCTCATTCTCCTCTACCCTTTTTTGTGTTTTACTTTTGACTCACACACACACACCTCCAAAATTATCGTACATGTATTATTATTATTTAAAATTCAATAAGCAAAAAAAATCAGCTCAACTCATTTTCTTCTAAATAAGAGGGAGCTACGTAGTACACGTGTGTTTGTTTGTATATTATACATATTATTACAATAAATTAAGAGTTGGAAAGCCTCTCTAGTTATTGCCACAAAAAAAAATTTTGTACGAATAAATAAATAAATGCTCGAATGAACGGCGGCGGTGACGGCAGAGAAGCGCAAGCTGCGTATATATATTTATATTGTGTATTTTTTTCGTGTTTTTTTCACTCTTGAATCAGCATTATAGATTTTTTAGTTGTGTCCTTCTCCCTCCTCCTCCTCCCTTTCTCTCCTTCCATAGGTGAGATGAGATAGAGGAAGAGGGAGAGAGACTCGCAATACTTGTACTTAGCTAACATAAACTAAATATATATATATATATTTAAAGTGTGTAGATTAAGATAATGGCATTTTTTCTCAAATGGGCATTTTTTATATATAAAGCAAGTTTCTGGCATGGCAGCGGGAGGCAGCAGCAATATAGCAACTTGTCTTATTTTTTTCCACTTATTTTTGCATCTCTTCTTTTGCCCTCTCTTTTTTTGGATTCACCATCTCCCTCCTCTTTTTCTCTCTCCAATTCCATATTTATGTCAGATTTCGGAACGCTCGTCTAGGAATATTTTATTCTTGTGTCACGTATACATCTTTGGTGGCTGGTGGCTGTGGCTGTTTTGGAGGGATGGTTTCACATGTAACCATTGGACACTTAAATCAATATTCTCAAGACGACTTTTTCTCTCCCTTCCCCATGCATGCAATTATATAGTATGTAGACAGTTTTTTTTATTTATTTATTTAAATTATTTATGTCACTAAGCCATGCTCAATGCTCCGGCCCTGAAAAGAAGAGAAAATAAATTAAATGACATTCAAAAAATTTTGTATGAAAGAATTTAAATTTAGTATTAAAATTGACTATTGAACTAATAAAAAATAATTAATTATGTAGTTTCCTATTTCTTACCCTATTCCAAAACCAACTCCGCGGATACCAAACTTCCTTGAGTGACAATTTCGGCAGTAAATATCTCCATCAGGAGCATCGCACAAATTAGTTGAATCCAAAGAACGGTGACAGTCTCCACAGAAAAAGCAGCGCCGATGGAACAACTGCGAATAAAGACATTCAACCATTTCAATCACATCATCAGGACCAGCTATAACATGCTAGAGGTCATCAGGTCAGACTGGAGTCATCAACTTGTCAATTGGAGGTCACGAGACCTTGAGCACCAGAGGAATTCTTTTGCCAATAGAACTTTATGATCTGATTTTTGTCAGCCAGAGTCAACTCTTTAAGCAATATTATTTTTTAAAGGAAATGAGTACTTTTCATACTTTGATTAAGAAAGTTGTAGGAAATTTAATTTTTTAAATTTTTTCCACAGAGATAAAAAATTAATTCCTTCTTTCTTCCGTAAACTTATGGATGGATTGAAAGAAGAATCTTTGGGAGAAAAAATGTACATTCAAGAGAAAAAGAGTATCTAGTAGTTTAAATAACAAATTCTTTGTCGTCGCTGCGTGCCCTCTCTTTCAATCATAATTCTCATCGTAGACACATAAATTTAAGTTGTGTCTGCATTCTACATGGTAAAACTTTAGTTTGGAGTCGGAAAGCTAGACGAGGTAAGTCTCTTTCCCCATCCACCCTCTCCTATTTACACCGAGAGAGAGAGATGGAAAGTAGAAACTAACAGGAGAAAGCACCAGAGTTGTGCCAAGGTCTCAGTTCCCAGCCAAAGACAAGAAGGAAAGGGAAAGGGGGACGTCAAGTGAGAGGGGGGAATGTGAAAATTTTCTCTCTCCTAGAAAGAGAGACTCTTACTCTTCCTTTGCACAACATTTGTTCAGCTGCATAGACAGGGAACCCGCATTTGCCACAACCCTCGCCTTCAGGAGCTTTGGTAGCTCCACTCCCTCCCGGTCTGACATCAGATCTGAGAAAAGAAAGTACAAAGATACAAAGTTTGCCTTATCAATATCCGTCACACACCCTTCCACAATATTTTACTCTCTCATAATGTCAATTAGAACAACTGGCACACACAACATTTCCTTGTTCTCTCTCTCCCTCTACCCCTTTCGTTCCTCTTATGAGTATTTTGTTCACAATTATTGAAGAGAAGAAAACCCATTCTGAGAAAACTTAATCCTTATTTCCTCATTGTTGTACACAATCTTGTACATTTACACAACGACACAAGCATATTATACTTGTAACCACTACTTTTGAGTCCGGTTAAGATTAAATCTCGCTCTCAAACTTTTTGTATTACTACAAAGCTTATTTTGAGAACCAAGAAACTTTCACAAGGGAAAAGAGAAAGCGGTGGTGGTGGTGGGGAGGGGAAGGTTCCTCTCATGATTTTGTTACAATGGGATGTTGGAAAATCAAGTCAACCCTTTCCCTTTAAACATATAATTGGGTGCATCGCATGTACAAACGTTGAATAGAAGCATACATAAAATGTTGAGATATTTCAGAGATATGAACAACGTCAACTTTCTCTCCTCAGAAGGAAGAACAAAGGTTCAAATTGAAATAGAGTTTCTCAAAACAAGAGAGAGAGAGAGAAAGTTATAACAATTGGAAAATGACTTACAAGGGTGCTGAAGATTCACCTACTGTGACTAAAGTGGGAGAATGTCCAAATCCAAAGCCTGCAATGTAATAGTAATATACACAAATGAAAATTTGTCACAATTCAATAGAAAGTGTAGTAGAAAGTATCTCTCTCGTCATCCTCCACGTAGCCCAACATAACAAACCGTCTCCTTCACAAATGAGAACAGTGAAAGTATTATATTCTCATTTATAATGGAGGAGGGAAAGAGGAGGATGGGAGAATTCTGCATTGTTCCAAGAAATACATATAATTCCTTTGATATCGATATCAGTACAGTTTCCCTACCTTTGGGTCCAAATCGTTTGCCGTAGCAGGCTTTGCAATAAATATTCCTATCAGGTCCGTCGCATGCCAAAATAGAATCAAGAGGCCTTCTACATCCGTTACAGGAAAAACATTTCTTGTGCCATACCTACGGAGAGTGTGCCAAATATATACATACAGATTGGGAATATATTCGTATGTTTGTGAAATTAAAAGTACAAAATATGAATGTACAAAATTATTGTTATCATTCCATATTTCAAAATTGAACTTTTGACAAAAGAGAGAGTTATAACTTACACTTCCACGAGCTAGACATTGCTCTGCCGCGAATACTGCACCACCACAACGGGGACAAGCTAGTTCTCCAGGTGCAGCTTTGATGATGGAGGTATCTGAATAATTTGGTCTCTGAGTATCGTTTCCTTCGTTCCTTTACAAATCATAATCAAAATATCCTCAATCATTATGCGTGTCATTTCGAAATGTCATTTTTTTCATTATTCTTGTTACTTTCATTATTTATTGTGAGGGGTTTTTCATTAAATTTGAACTATAGTTTCATTTGTTAGTTTTCTTCTCCTTATTTTCTAAATTTGGAATGAACTCAAATTTTAATTCTAAGGAGAGTGCCTAGCTGATTCAGATTTGGAGAAAGCAATACATTTCACTGTGGTATAAAATGAGAATTTTGTAACTCTGTCAAAATTCTCACATCTTTTTCTCCCAGCCGCAGCTATACTTGTCTAGTTCTCATCCTTTTTCTACAAAATCTCTAGTCAGAGTGTAAACGAGAGAGAGTGAGAGTAAATTCATCAAAGGTGGACTTTTAATCCGATCATGAATTAATTGAGAAAATATAAACGAGGCGTGCCGAAACTGTTAAGCTGGAAATTCGGATGGAAAATCATGCAACTGTCTTTCCTCTCTCCCTTACAAATCAATGGAAATGAATCTCAGCTTACAATCTTATTATTTTCCAGTGGTTTCAAAAACAGTCTCAAAAAATAGAACAATCCTTCTCAGGAGCGTCATCAGCATTTACACGAATGTTAATCAACCTTCATCCCTTGTAGGTCTGTATCTGTTGTGGTGTGAGTGGGTGTTCATGCAATCAAAATTCGAAACTACATTAATATTTTGTGTGAATTACTGCAATGGAAAATATAAAAATTTGTGGATAAAATTTTGAACAATGAATTTTGAAATTGGAATTGAGACTTAGAGATGTGTGAAGGGTTGGATGTAAATGTTTTGAGTAGAGAGGGGAAGAACAGTTGTCTGACCGTTGTGCCAAAAACCTTTTCTAGTATGAGCGTGCGGAAATTTCAGGGAATCGAGACATGTACGGTGACCGTATTGTTGGCGGATCACATGTAAATGAGATGAAATTGAAATATTATGCATACAAGCATATATAACATGCCTCAAGTGTTTTCCATATAGATGTATTACAAAATCAAACTCAGGTCTCACAATGGGAATTCACTGGAGAACTCAATATTTGAATTGAATTTCTCTCTTCTCTCTCCTCCTCCTACGCTCAGGACAATGGGAAAGAATCAACGTTTCTCTCTCCTCCTCCACAGTCTGTACATACACGATCTCTCTCGCTCAATGGACTTTCACATTTTGATGGAGGGAGAGGGAACAGCTTTCTCTGTGCTTTCACTCTAGTCTCATTCCTGTCTCTCTACCTTATCATCATGAAATATCTTTTGGATGGGCGAAAATAGTAGTAGTAAATTGAGTTATCAGGGGATGTGAATCAAAAATATTTTATTTTATTTTAAAAAATTCAATTCAACTTACGGCAATACATCGGTGAGAAGAAATCCGGAGCTGTAAATAGAGTGACAAAGGTTAAATTGTGAATGTAATTTTATTTGCCAACAAGAATTGTGTCCTGGTGTATATTTCATGAAAAAATGCCAGAGAATCAAATTTATCATGTTTTGTACTCAATTTGAGTTTGTTGAACCATGACTGTTACATTAAATAATGTATTTTAATTCTCTGTTAATTATTCTAGAAATAATTTTTCAAAAATAAATTATTCTTACCCCGAGGCGAACCCGTAGCCTTTTGGTCCGTATTTTTTTGCATAACAAGTTCTGCAAAATACTTCATTGTCCGCATCACAAGCGTTGATAGAGTCAAGGTTCATGTTACATACACAGCATTTGAAGCACTTCCTATGCCATGACTGGATTTTTTTCGGAAAAAAGAAATATGACCCAAATAAATTAGAATGGAATCTACAACTCTGGACGTGTGTGTGTTTTGTCCTTTTCAAGTGGTCAGCCAGTAGTCTGACAACTTGGATAGTCAAACAGAAAAAGTTGTTGTTGTCTGACGACGACAGTCCCGCCCACTCGTCTTTTTTAGCGTATCCACAATTTGTATGTACAAACTTAATTTGACAAGGAATGATCCCACGGAAAATGTTATTCAAATTAAGTTGTACAATTGAAAACTTTCAATTTCAATCAAACCACTGTAGACTGGCGTAAAATAAAAGTAGAGGACTTGTCGTAGTCAGACTTTCCCCTCTCCTACTTCAGAGACACATTTCATTTCACATGAGATGATGAGGGAATTGAAAAACAGGCGACTTACCCTACATTTTCCAGCTTTTCCACTGAGCACCTCTTCTGCTGCATATACCATCCCACCACATCTTGGACAAGCTTTAGGATCCCCTGCTGGGGCAAGGATGGAAGTTGTGTTTGTTATCAAGTGGGGCTTGTTCGCCAGATACTGAGCGCTAATTTTTTTATACCAAGAATTCCATTAGTTTTGATTACATGTAAAAAAAATTTAATTTTAGAATATAGAAGCTAGTGGGCGAAAATATTAGAGAAATTTGAAATAAAGAAAAATGTCAAAGAGTTGTAAAAGTTAATGTGATGTATCTAATGCGTTGAGCAGTTAGTGGCAAGTGCGTACAAGTTTTTCTTGTTGTTCTTTATATTGTACACATCAACGAAAATAATACTACATATGTGAGTGTTAAATGTTTGTCTCTAAATTGTTTCTACATCTCACAACATATATATACATGTATTTTTACGGTGACACCGGTTTTCACGGTGAGTTTATGAGCTAGTGAATTTTGATTCAGTTTGGCATTTTGTACGGAATATTCATGTGGGTGGGTGAAGGGTCGTGAAGTAAAAATTCTATGGAATTTAATTGTCTCAGAAAAAAATTTAACTTCAAACTAACTTGTAACTTTCTCCAAGTTGTAAATATATAAAAAAGCAATTGTACTTTAATTTATGGTAGTGAAGAAGTGGACTGTGATTCGATCTGAAGGTTTGTTACAAGTGCACATCCATTCGTTCAGCTCTTTTGACATGGAATAGATTTTTCTAGAGAAGACACACACACAATACAATGTAATGGTTTGTGTCAGTCTTGTGTGTGTTTGCTACGTAACACTTTGATAGTGTCTGGAAAGTAGCTAGAGAGAAAGAAAGAGATAAAGAGAATAAAAAGATGTATCAAAAGATAAATTAGAGAAGAGGATGGAGATGGAGATGGGGTGAATAGGGAAATAAAATATATTTGAAAAATCAAGTGGGGATGGAGAGATTGGGCTTACTCTCCATCTTCGTCCGCTGTAGCTGTTGCCGCACTGGATCCAAACCCATAAACACGTATCCCAAAGCTTTTCGTGTAACAAACTGGAAATAAGCGAAGCACAGCCATAAATAAAAAGCAAAAATGTTGACCACACGCTGAAAAATTCTTTTGTTTTTTTCTTCTTCTCAACACAATTATCCCCCCACATATTTGCAATTATTATCTTTTTAAATATCATTTCATCATTTTGAACCGGCGATTAATAAGCTGTCGTTTGCAATGTTGCAATACAAATTACGTATAATGAAAGCGTGTAGTGAAAGTGAAAGTTGTGAACTCCCATTTCTCTATGATTCTCTACGATTTTTTACCAAGATATCCCATTTTGTTATTTAATATAACAGATAGTGCTGGTACACAATAATAAACTAAACATTGATAGTGTGTGCTCTAAAAATTACGCTACTCTAGTGTGACAAAAAAGTACACGGCTTAGTGACCATTGCTGCATTTTGAAGCGTTATTGACTAATTAAAAACACTAAGAAGAATTAAGGGAAAAGCTCTTTTTTTCGGCATGGCATTTATAATTCCTACAACATCCATATACTTAACATACCCATGTAAAAGTGCTTCGTCACTCTGGAGTACGCCTCCATGACCAGATCCAAAACCATAGCCAGACGGCCCGAATTGCCTTCCGTAACAGACTGAATACATATTTAATTATGTATACATGTACAAATGTTAGCTGGTGACCCCCAGATCGTGGAGGTCAAGGAGAGTCAAGGTGAAGGACGTTTTAAGAAACGTGTCTAACTTTCTTTACAAAAAAATAATATATTCATTGTCTAAATTTTTTGTTTCTGACCAAAGGCTAAATTTGATGGTCATTTTTTATCTTTTTGCACAAAATTTATAAATACTTGTGAGTTATGTATTTGCTGACATTTGAAAAATTAACTTTCTCTTTTGTTCTCTGCAGTTCTATTCAACCCAATATCTCATGTGTGTCAGTGTGTCAACCTTCAGATTCTAATCTGCTACCGCTATCTGAACCGTGGAAAAGTTTGACCCACTTTAATTCGATCTTTCATCAGTTCCCTTCGTACTTTGACTGTAGTGCATCTCAAAGTCAGTGCAATTTCATAAACTACAGGGTCAATTTACAATGACATGACCCCTCCTCTCATACTTTGACGACAGTCTTACATGCCCATGATTTATTACTCTATGTAGTACTCTTTGTCAAATTTAATTACTCTGATTGTATGTAGAGGGATATATTAATTACGCTCTCATCATAATTATACACATTAGAGTTGAAGACTGTATAGTTAATAAAAGTGAAGTGAAGAGACAGACTACATGTTGTTGACGCAAGGCTGTCGTTTATGTTGTGCACATGAGGGGCAAATGAAATGAGATCATACGGACGGAAATTTATTATTGAAGATAAGAGAGAAAGGGGGAGAAAGGGAGAGGGGAGACAGTGAGGGAGACAAATACGTACGTACCTTTACAATAAATATCCCTGTCGGGTCCATCGCAATGATTTGTGGAGTCGAGTTGCTTCAAACAGGTTCTACATTTGAAACAACTCTTGTGAAAACTACGTCCCTTTGCCAGCATCTGTTCTGCCGCGTAGACCGCTCCTATAAATAAATAGACAATCATCAGTTGAATAACATGTTTTCTACTCTCTCTCCACACACACACACACGCTCACAACCCCCTGAGGCAAAATGCCACCAGAAATTATATTAAATTTAGTTTGAAAACAGAAAAGTAACTCCCAGATGTTGTTTTCCTAATCGTAAAATTATTCCATTTTTACTTGACTTAAAAATTAAAAATAACTTCTTCCCCGAGTCCATTGACTCGAGTAATCAAATAATTTTATTAAGAGTCAAATTTCCCAAAATAAACTACATACTGGATGTTTTCAAATTTAACTTTTTAATTTAGTAGAGAGAGAATTAAACAAATGAACTGTACCTCCACATCTTGGACATGCATCTTGACCCTCCGATGCAATCACGGACTTTGTATTTGGATGAATCCATGTATTTCTATTTTTTTAAAAAATTACAAAAAGATATAAGTATGACTTGATCCCTCATACATTTAGATTGGACATTGAGTCTTACAAATTAACTAAATATATGGACTTCTAGCACGCAATTAAAAAACTTTCACTTTGCAAAAAAACACGAAACTACTACACCCACTACCCTCTGCATTCATCGATTCTTTGTAAGTTTTGTTTTGTTTGTTTTGTTTACAAAAAAAGAAAGCAATCATATAATTTACATGCAAAAAATATTATTAAACATGTTTGTGTTGTGTATTTTTTTTTTTAAAAAAAAAAGAAAGCTACTAGGTTCTACTATTAGCATCCAATGAATGTAGTTTGATTAAAAACTACAGAGTTATTATTTTATTATTATTTTGTAGTGAGTGAAAGCCATCATTGGTGTGTGTACTTTTTTTCATTATCTACATTTCCATAGTCATTGATTTGATACATAAGGCACTCATACACGGGTAAACAGAGTGATTTCTCAGCCTCCATTTGTCTTTTCTTTGGGCTGAATTTTTTTGATTATGAAAAGGAAAGAACTTTACAAGTAAAGTTTTCATGCAAAAAAATCCTTGTTTGTTTTTTTAGTTCAATACTTTGGTCTGACTCTGACGAAGTTGGAGAGACGATATAATAAAAAATTTCTTTTCTTTCTTATATACATTTTTTTGTGGAAAAAACCCAAAATGCTGAGCTTATCTGTTGCCCACTGTATTTATTTTTTTATTTCATTTCTTGGAAAAAATTAGTGCTGAATCTATTCCTTTTTTATATATTATCACAATAAATATAAATTATGTGTAACTGGTTATCCACTAGTTCGTCACAACATGATTAAGAATACATTCGTGTGTGTGTGGAGAAATGGAAAGTTGGTACAAAGAGCGATGTAGAAAGAGAGAATGTGAGAATGAAAGTGAAAATGAAAGAGGAGGAGGAGGAGAAAGAGAAAGTGAGAGACAGAGAGATAAGTTCTAGAAGAAGAAGAAGAAAAAAGTTCAAAAGGATGAGCTAAGGAAGTACTACTACAATTTTTTTACTATAGAAAAATTAAATACCTAAGAAAGATATTTGTACCTACAAGAAAACTGTATGTAGGTAATTATGTTGTTTCACCGTGGAGAGACAGAACAGACAGAGAAAGAGAGACGGAAAGAAGAAGAAGAGAGAGAGAGAGTACAGTTGGATTAAGGCCTAGCCAATTTCTCGTAGAGTTGATACAAGAGATTAGTTTTGAAACCATTCTGAACCCTGGATTTACTTTAAAGCCTTTCATTGAGACTGATATATTAATACTACATATGCCTATGACTGACAGTAGATCTCCTTGATAGAATCTACTGTCAAAAATGTAAAACGACATTTATTATTGAATAGAAAGAGAGAGCACTTGGGTTTCAGGTATATATGTGTAATATATATATGTATAGCTACAAGTACATATGATCACAGAGTATATTTTATGTCCATACACACACACGCCATATATGAGTAACGTGTGTGTGCTTCACAGAGAAAGAGATCATCATCAACTACAAGTGGCTATAGGTATTACATGTTACAGAAGGTAGGTATGGAATAAAGTCTCTATTAAATTATATAATAAATGTAAAAATACAAGAGAAAAATGTATAGTATATAATGTATTCACAATAATAAGCAGCTCAGCGCTTTGGGACGTTCAACCTACAGAAAATTTATCTAACTATGAGAATAATAATAGTCAGCTTGAAGCTATATATACACAAAATTCAATTTCGTCATTCCTCTACATCGCATCGGAGCCGTACCGATAATATAGTAATTATCAAAAGAGAAAAAAAAACGTATGTAGTCATCATCATACAAGAATGGATGTAGGCAAACAGTGCGTTCGTCAACAATTTTTTGGCTAATCATGTATGTAAAGAAACTAAAGGAGGGAGGGGAGGGAGGAGAAAGTTAATGGTGGTAGTTTTGGTGGTGGTGGTGGTGTGTGTGAGTACAATAGTGAGCAGAGAGAGTTATTATCATAATAATATTAGTTTCCAGGCTCACAATCAGGCTCTACGCACTATACTTTTGAAACTACACAATGTATATAATAGTATCATTTCCTTTTCAGCATTAATTATTATCTCTTTATATATTCATATTTTCATGTAGATTGTATTTATTCAACATCATCATCATATGCATATCAAAGAGAGGCTATGGACTATATATATGGAGAGGTCAAATGGCAAATGGCTTATTATTCCAAGCTTCATTCAAAAAAAGAGAGAGAGTCGTTGTTCTGTTCCGAAAATAGAGAGATAGAGAAAGAGAACAAAAAAAAACAAAAGGAAAAGAAAAAAAAAAAGAAAACTGCCAGCCAGCCAATAACACAATTAGCAAAAAAAAGAGGAGTAGTAGTAGTCGCGCACACACAACTAAAGAGTCCATATATTTTTTATTTTTATATTTATTTTGAGTTCACATGCAAAATACGTAGATTTTGCAAAGAAATTCTCACCCCTTAATTCACAGTCCTTTGGAAGAGAATCCTCTCTCTTTCTCTGTAGTAAATTTTTTTCTCTAACAAAAGTTTCTATGCAAATACCATAAACAGTATCTTGTTTACTCCTACAATCCCATGACTGCCCCCGTCGAATGTACTTCAAGTATGTCAGTTTGTAGTCTAGACCTTGTATTTCCTGTGTATAGTAATCCCCTTCCATTCCCTCAAAATCCTTCAATTGTGCATTGCAGAAACAATCACCGACGGTTTAATCAACTGCCAAATTACAGCGTCTGCTCCTCCACCTCCTCCTCCTCCAGTTTTCTTGTTGTGTATGGACAACATGTAGAGACCAACCATCGAAATGAACTACTACTCTAAAATTGAGTTTTATGCCTCCTCCTTCTCCTTCCATGACTCCCACTCGACTCGAGTCACTTTGTCCAGAATCCTCCTAACTACGTACTCCATTATTAGTGGTTTAAATGTATGTTTTGTTGAGTGATGATTCCAGTCGAGTTGCCACATCTATCTACAATTTACTATATATACTGTATGTACTTATGATACGTGTGTGTGGGAATTTTGATGGATTAATGTTCTCTTCATAGCTTAGGTATACAAGGTAAATATTGGTGGAAAATTTTAGAAAGTATACGTATATGCCAGTAGGAGAGAGAAAGAGAGTGTGTGTGAGAGAAATGCATGGCTGTGCTTTTCTGGGATGTCAAGTTAAAGGTCTACAGAGTTTTCCGTTTAAAGTATATTGTCCTAACAAAGGTGGATGAATCGGAGGGAAGGCAGTATGTATTTTAAGTAAAACTTGTATCATTTCCCTTTTTATGCGTCACGAATAGTCTTAAATTCGTAAAATATTGATAGACGTAGATAGATTTGAATAGTCCATAAATTGTCCATGCTTTTAGAATACATTAACTAGGACAGCTATAATCAAAAAGAAAATTTTTTAATGTGTAGACGCGGATCTACCAAGTAAAATGTAGAAAAAAGGAGAGCAGCTGTTTTTTGCGGCTATGCATTTTCTTTAGCAATCCTTTTTTTTCAATCTTTCATACATTCAGGTCCCAACAGCCAGCAATGCAAAAAAGCAAGCGGTCTTGATGGATCTCGACTTAACATGTAACAACAACAGCAATAATAATATCGTAATAATGGGAAAATAGGTAATCCCTGTCACATCCTTCACTCGAAAGACGCTTTTTTTTAAAAAGGCGACACACATCCGAAGTACGCAAAGATTGTTCAAAAAAAATTATATTTATGTTGAGCTCACTTTGATGGATGATAAAAATTAAGTAGAGAGCAAGAATAAAAATTAGTCGACAAACTAGCAAAAAGATGAGTCACAGTTTGTAGTCATCTAAATTGAAAATCTACTGAAAAGTATTAAAAGGTTATCTCACAAATCTTGGCTTTTTGTGTATAATACACATCTTTTTTTAAAATTCTATGAAAAGAACAGTAATTATTCGATCAATGATTATTGACATAAATAAATCATGGTTTAATTTTTGTAGTAGTAGTAAAATAATTGGAAATCGAAAATATTTTGGGATCGACAGACTGTTGGAACGGGATTGCCAATTATTATGAAAAATTTAAATTAGAATATTTTTGTAATTTTTTTCCATGAAAACATGTAGTTACAGGACAGTGAAATTGATTTTTTTAAATTTATTGTAATCCAAATAAAGAAAAAGAAAGAGAGCAAAAAAAATGACACTGAAAAAAATGTCTACGTGAAAAAAACGAAGGGAAATAGGGAATAACACATTGTCTTAAAAAGAACAAAAAAATTAATAATAAATGAATTGACAAGAATTGATTTTTGTAAAATGCTGTGTCGTCGTGGACAGTGTACGATCAAGTAAAGTAATAATCTTATTATTTTTATTTCCCCCACCATATCTAGTAAACAGTATTAAGATAATAATAATTATTATTCAGAGTATACAGCAAAGAAGAAAACTCAAGAAAACTTAAGTAAAAAGAAAGACAGAGAAAGTAAGAGAAAGCATTGTGTACTACAGAGTAAAAGAGAGTGCATTTTTATGGCGGACAGCGTGTAATGTAATGTTAGAATTGTTTTTTGTATCAAGCTAACTCAAACAACAACATAATAAAGATAGAAAGATAAATAATATTTATAATAATAGTTTAATCATAACAGCAGAGAAATATATCCTCCAGCAATGTGAGAGCAACAAAGTATACAGTACATGACGAGAGTATGTGTGTGTTTTGTGATATATTTTTTGTAAAAGTTGTACAACTGTTGTAGCCGTCGCGTCCTGACATTTTTTGCGAAAGAGAAAAGTAAAATAGATCTACATGAAGATGAATGTATAGAGATATATAGAATGAGAAAAAGGAATTGACAGAAGAAAATAAAATCAAGAAAAAAAATTCAGATTTCATCTATTTTCTACTTTTGAGATGATGTACGGTGTATACACAGCAGCAAAAAAAATTAAGGAAAACTTTTCTACTCGCAATGCATCATAATAATTAAAAGAGAGAGAGAGACAAGACACAAGAGACATATACTTTCTGAGAGAGAGAGAAGGATTCTTCATGTGTCTCTTACAATGGATGTAGGATGTAAAGGAAAGCATGTGTGTACATGTGAGAATAAAAAGAGAAAAGAGAGAGAGAGACAGAGAGAGAAACAAAAACAGGGAGAAAGAAATACTTTTTTGGCCGGAACTATCATAACATTATAGACACTATGACACTATTTATTTTTTAAATTTTTATTATTATTAATAATGCGGCAAGTAAATATATATATGTGTCCCGTAAATATACTTATATAGTGTTTTGTGTGTGTGTGCTGTAAAGTGATACATTTATCATATATCTCATACATATATATATTATTATTGTAACTGAAGGCGGAACCCGGTGCCCTCTCTTTCATCAACAACAACATGACCCTATCATAATTTTAAATGAACATTTACTTCTTTTTTTTAGTAAACCTCTCATCATCAACACTCACCATCCACGTTTGTAAAATGTGTGTAGGTTTTTTGTATATAATATAATATATATATTTAACACATATATTAGTATCTCTGGTCGATTCTTTTCCTCCGCCTCCTTCTCATCATCATCATCATCATAAAATTTCATTTTTTTGAATATATATACACACATATATATAAAACTCTGTAGACAGAAATGAATTTAAATTGTAAATTTAATTTGTCTTAAGTATAAGACAACAACTATATATTTAATAATATGATGTAGAGAAAGAGATAGAGAATAAAATACACAATGTATGTACACCGTGTATGCATATAGGACACGGTGGTTTAGGGCCGGATTCAGAATGAAAAAAAAATATCGAAAGAGAAAGGAACAAAAAAAAGAGAAAGTAAAATTTGTGACTAAAATTTGTAGAATATTTTTATACAATTACAGTACAATACAATACAATACAACAATACAACAGCATCAGAATGGGTTGTACAGTACAGTTGTTCCAGTGCTACACTCATAAAGAGGTAAAGTGCATTCGGATTGATTTTTTTTTGAGAAGGAAAAACTTTTTTCAAGCACACACCCCGTGCACTGTCGGAACATGGGGGAGAAATCAGAAAGAAAGATACAATAAAGAGAGAGAAAATGATTTAGTTTTGGTGGTTGCATATATTTACTTCTTCAAAGGATGATGAAATGAAGAAGAATTTACTCAGCATTTTGGGTTTGTGATCTTTTTTTTGGTGTTTTTTTTGCAACACTAATTTTCAAGATGTGCATCTTTCACGGGTAATGTATCGAGACCGAAACCGAAGAATGGGGAAGGTAGAAGAAGGTGTATGCAGTAGTAGTAGTAGTAGTAGCATGGTTGGTTTTTTTGTGTGGTAGTTGGACGCTCAACCGTGATTAAGATCCGTAATTAGGATCGATGGGCTTATTGCTACATACACAATCACATCACACAAAAAAGAATAACAATTCAGTACGCACATTTTTTTAGGGTAACAACTTGTAAATATAATGGGATAGAAAAAAAATTAAAACTAGTGGAGCAAAAAAGTTATCATAAACTGTATGGAAAAAATCCTTTTGCTCCAAATCTGTATGGACATGTGATATGACCCAACTTTGCTCAGAGTTCCATTTATTTTTCACACATGGAGCTGCTGTGTATGTTATGAGCCCCCCGCTTTCTCTTTTTAGCTTTCCCACAGGAGAAATTTCTATTTATGATAATCTAAAATTGTCCTAGATTTTCAGGCTAAATCAAAAGTTTTCGTTTGGAAAGAGAGGACAGGAATCCAAAAAAACTTAAAATATTTGTAGTACAAAGTTAAGATATGTCTAACATGAATTTTTCACTCAACTCTCACTACAATACGACTACGACTCTTGTACTTGTAGCCGATATAAACGTACTACCCAAAGAGTACTAGGAGAAGAGGAAAGAAGCCCACGGATACTTTTTTCCACTCACTGATTTTTATTGACGAAAGGAGGAAAAAAAAGTGAAACTTTGTCTCACTCCCGAAAAAAAGTCTGCTTGCTAAAAGTTCCGTGTGTGTGTGTCGGGGGAGGACTGAGAGACTGAAATATTTATCGGATTTTGACGAGGAGCTCCTTTCTTTACAACTATAAGGACACACACAATGTGTGTCACACACCCAATTCTTTCCTACAAGACGCAGTTGAATCTTCCAATGTGAGTGTGAAGAGAGAAAACCTCTATTGGTCACTGACACATCCGTATCCGTGAAGGGCATGACGTTTGTTTGGAATGCAGGTCACAAAAATAGAAAATGGACCCTAGACTCTCTCTCTCTAGGAAGATGGGCTGAGCATGTAAAAAACTAATAAATTTTGAAAATCATATGGTCCCAACAACTGTACATAGTGTATGACTGTTCCAAAGGATGAGATTTCTTTGACATAAACAAAATATAATAGTAACCATAGAAATTTCAAAAAAAGATCCTGGGACATCGTCACAGGGAATATATTGCCTTGTCCAGTCAAAAACAGTTGCTTGTACACAAACTGTTGAATGAAATTCACACGTCGACAAAATTCTGTCAAAACGTTTCACCTCCCCCTTCGTCTGCCACTTCCAGTCTTTCCCATCAAAAGGAAGAATATCCTAAGATACATCTCAGACGGTCATTGATGGAACACTGTTTTTAGCCTCCCATTTTGAATGGTTCATTGACCATTTTTGGGGAACCATTCAATTTCATCTGAAAATGATCTCATCCGCACTACTTATATACCTATCTGTTGACTACGCACCTTTTTTAGAGCAACGTGTAAAAAGGAAACCAAGATAATTGAAAAGTGTGGAGTAAGGAAGGAAGCGGGTGTCTAAATAACGTACACATGGCCACCTTCCCGACACAAAAAAATATATGGAACTCTGGCGAGAGGTCATTTGTGTGTACACAAGCCTCTGACAAGGGTATATGTTCCTCACTCAAATATCTTTTGACCAAGTAACTGGATGAAAATCGCACTCTCAGAATACAACGGAACCTGGACCCTGATAGCGCTATGTATTAGATTACATACACATTTTACCTACATTGTCTAGATGTGTGGTTCTTTTACTATTTTTTATCGACAACTCTTCAACTGTTCATACACATATGATGGCCTTTGACCAGGGAAAGTGCGGAGAAAAGAAAGTTGTAAGAATGGTTCACAAGGGAAACATGACTTAAAATATTTATACAAGAAAAACTTTTGACTATTTCCCCCGATACCTACTGTATATATTTTGAAATAATTATATACAACTCTGATTGACAGAGGTACTATTATAAAACATGTAAAAGGTTAAATGTGAAAGCATTGACTATGTACCTTATTCATTGACGTGAATAGGTTAACTTGGATAATTAATGAAATAAGTTTTGAGATATTAAAAGCTTGAAAGAAGGACACAGAGTAATAAAAAAAAGTCAACGAAAATATGTGTAAGATTAAAAGAAGAGAAAGAGAGAGGATAAAAGATTAAACATAATGTAATAAATACAAAAATTGATATGAAGGTAATATGAAGTACTTTGAGAGTATAATATATAAATTATCATCATATTAGCTTTGATGTAATATGTGACAGTAAGTTTTTTTGGGATGTATAAACGAAAGTGTAGATGACAAAAGTGAATAAGGGATAAAGAGTGAGAGTGAAAAAGCTTCATATCCAAACGGAAGAGAAAGGAAAGAGAAAGAGAAATAAAAGTAGAAGAAGAGTAAAAGAGAAAGAAAAAAAAAGAGACCATTTGAATGAAGTATGAGTATCAGTGAACAAAGAAAGGGGGATACTAAAGAAAGGAGGAAACTTGAGATATGAAACAAAAGGCGAAGAAATAAGAGACAAAAAGAACATGGAAATAATATGTAAGTATATATGTATACCTCCTATATGTTATGGTATACTGTGAGATATGACAATAAAATGTATTGGAAATGTTTTTTTTTTAAATTCATATTCCCCATTTTCTGAAGGGAATTGAAACAAAATGTCAGATTGCACTTTTTCCTCTCGACTTTGTATTTCTCGGGTCACTACTGTATAGAATATATTGTAAATGGTAGGTTTCTTAATGCTTTTTTTGGCTAAAATTTAGAATGACAGAGCTGTCGAATATATTATACTCTTGTATGAAAAGGGAGTGTACTTAAGCGGTCTACAAAGAAATGTAAAAATATAGTCTCACGTTTGTCCTTCGGTATTTCCAAGGTGTTCACCAACGTCCATAGACAAGCAACCAGCACCACTGAAATTAGAGGATTTATTTAAATTAGATTTTATTTCGTGACTCGAGGGATCATCTCATCACATTGTATTTTACAATCATCCCTTGTCTGTAACTAAATATTATTCCTAGCAAATAATTTGAATAAAAACTCGTTTCATGAAATAAATCCAGAATGTGTAATGTCCTCACGAAAATTTCAATCAAGTTGGTAACAAAATGTGAGTGGAAATTTTAATTTATGTTGTAGAAAAATTCTTAAAATATATCTTCATCCAATTTTCAACTTTTTAAAACGAATCATTTTTAAAAAATTGTTATGCCTTTCATGGCCTTTCACAATTTCATGCGTTCGCCATTTTTTCTGTGGATGTGAGTGAAAGTTACGACTGACCCCGTATACTTTGTACCTATTTGTTCATTTAAATTTAGTAACGCTTACCAAATTTTGACAATAATTCTTTTTGTCAAACCCTACATTATAGCAGCTTTTTGTTACAGAAAATGGATATTAAAAATATTTCACTTCATCGAAGAATAGGAAAAAAGGCTTGGTGAAAGCAATCCAGGTTCTAAATTCACAGGTATAGAAAATACTAGTAAGACGGTAATAAAAATAATTTTTTTCACCCTCCGAAACCATATCCCTGTAAAAAAAAAAAAGAAAATTGAGTTAATTTTGAGCTTAATTTAAACGGGTTGAATTTTCAATCATAATTAACAAATAATTCGTACCTTGGGCCCGAATTTCCTTCCGTGGCAGTTCTTGCAGTACACCTCTCCCTCGTGTTCGGAGCAATTTGTTGAATCAAGGAATTTGTTGCACAATCCCTGTTAAATTCAAAAATATTGATGATACAATTTTTTAAAAATGACTTTCACCTCTCCCTACCTGCATAATCAAAAGCACTTAATTGATAAAAAATTTTCATATGGTACTTACACACTTGAAGCAAGTCTTGTGCCATTTCTGAAAAGAGGAGAATACAAATTAGAAGAGTCTAATGAAACACTTGGATAAATTGTGCATACTAAACAAAACATTATTTTTACCTTTCCTCCGGCAAGCCTCTCTTCTGCAGCATACACTGATTTGCCACATTTGGGGCATTTTGGGTTCTCTGGAGGCTTGAAAGGCATTCTGAGATTTTGAGATTGATTTGGTTACCTGTATAGACAAGAAGAAAGAGAAAGTTGTACAATATGAACATTCAATCAAACAATTTCTCTCAACCTTTCTCTACATTCAACCGGTAATAATTTTTCCGCAGTAGAAACTTAAACTTTTTAAGAAACCCATTATAGCCTACTTGCCAATCTGGAAAACAAAAGATAAAGATCACTCGTTTGAAACCACTATACATGTGAAACGTTTTGTCCTTGCCGAAAGTGTCATTATCAAATGAGTACTAAAATGATACTTGTGAAATTCCACTACAAATTCCCACACTTACATCTGCGGTCATTTTCTCGTTTCAAAAACCACAATAGAAGTCGAAGGAGGTGTCGCCTCCATATTTCTTCCTCATTTTGCCAAATTCTTCATTTAGCCAAAAACTGTAGTTCAAATTTTTGTCAGTGCAAATGAACAAAATACTTTTCCCCACCCCTCTTGCATCCATTGTATTTTTTTCTTTCTTTTTGTCTAAACATATTTGTTAAACATTGGATGTAATTTGTGTATTTCCCACACTTTGAGGAGTGTTGCATTTATATAAATACACCAACTTGTTTTTTTGGCAAACAAATCCAAACACATTCTTCCCATTTTAAGCTTTCCTTGTGCGGGTGCATGTGTGTGTGTAAATTACTCTCTCTCTCTCTCTCTCTCTCTTCCAACTTTAATTTCTCCTCTAAACCTTCCGTGAACATCCTGAAAGATTGTAATAGTAGTTAACAATATGGAAGTTCATGTGATCAAAACATGCATCAAAAATGTCTCATATGTCACATTGGTGGGGAGATAGGTTGCCACACCAGTTGAGGGAAAGAGAAAGTAAATTCAGAGTGTGAGTAACATGACCATGCAAAATCTCAATTGATGTTGAAAAAAGGAGGAGGAGGAGACGAAGGGATATGAAACCAAGTTTATGGGAAAAAGAGAGAAGGAGGATGAGAGAGAAGGAGAGAAAGAGGGGGAGAAAGAGAGGTGAAAAGATGGAGGCGGTGGAGATTTAATATCGTATTGCGTAACACCATATTAGGGAATGGAGGGAACCGTGCCAAAATTTGTGTCTAAAATTAAAGTGTGTGAATCATGCAGGTGCAGACTAAAAGGATAGGAAAACTCCTTACACAAACCTCTGTATGCCTTCAGTTACAAACGGTTTTTTTTCTCCTCTTCCTTCAAAAAAAAATCTACAAATGTCACTGTACTCTCTGTGTCTCTCTCTCACTCACACTCACACACGTACACACACACACGAAGAGGTTTTTCCATCACTCTTTTCTTTCTCTGATTATCATTTATATTCTATCCAATTCTCCACGACAGCCCCATCTTTTTTCCGCCTCTCTCTCGTTACTTTGTCTAGGAACCTTCTTATCATCTCATCTTTTCAATTTTGTAAATACCTCGAATATTTTTCCCTCGAGCCATAGTACATAAAAATCAAAAAATTTCTCGTGAATTCTGTTCCTTTCAATATCTCAATATTTCCTCCCTTTCTTCCAAGAATCCTTGTCTTTGATCCCTTTCAACGTATGTACGACAGATCAGACTCAAAAAGCATAGCAAGTTAGAAACGGTTAGATGAATTGCTTTTAATGCCTTTATAAATATGTCTATATACGCTGTTGCTCGCACTGCATGATGTGTGTGTATGTGTGTGGTGTGTTCTTAGGAGCTTCTCGGTTGGTCGCGAACCCAAGCTTTTTGTTGACATGCCAAAACTCTGACTTCACCCAACTCACTTCCCGTATGACAAGATCGCAGGGCCTAATCCTTCCGTGTCACCATACAAATCTTATTCTATGGAAGTTTTTTTTCCTATCTCCCTCCTCTTCCTCATCATCTCCTCAACCTACTCTCTACTGGGAGTCAGTGCAATGCCAACGACGTCTGACTACTTGAACCGACGAGCTGTGTGTATTCTGGCTAAGGTGTGTGTGTGTCTTTCTAGTCTTTTCAAATCTCCACCCATATCATGTTTGTCTTTTCAAACCAATCCTTTAATGCCACTCTCTATTCATCCCTCAATATCCAATCTCACTCTCAATCTTCGTATCTCTCTCCTCCTCCTCTAATCAGCTAGAGCTGAGCAGTCTACACAAATTGTGTTAATCAAATGACTTTCTCCATGCCTCTTTTCCTATGTAGTAGTACAACTCTTCCTTTTTTTCAACCGCACTTTGTATGGCTTAATCCTTCAGTAATATCCATTTAAAATTATGTACTCTGCACATTTTCTCTTGCAACTCTTGCAATATATGGGCGAATTTAAATGCACACCAACTGATATGAAGGGGAAGGAGGATTAGGATAGCATGATGCTATTGAATTATATTCATCGTGTGATATAAGGTTACATCATCATCCTCTCCTTCCCATCCTACATAAGTTGAACATTTAGAGAAGACATGGAAGGGCGGAGAGAGAGAGAGAGTGAGAGAGAGAGAAAGGGGAGCATCTGTGAACTTGACACAGGACCGGCCCGACTTTCACTCACTTCAAGTGTAGGTGTAATATGAAGCTCTAACAAGATGATCCCATATAGGCTCATCAAATATTTAATTTCAATTCTAAGTTAGTTCAAATGATGAAGACGAGGACGAGGAAGTAAATGAATCTCTCATGTACTGTACATAAATGTACAAGGCAAGGAAAGTGGGAGTCATGGAAAAAAGACCGTCTGCCTCCGTCATTTCCAAGCCATGAGTGAATTCCATTGGACTTTAGTCTCTGAGTCTGGAGACAGCAAACTGTTCTCTTTCTGGAACTTCCATAAATTCTAATCGGACGGAGAAACGTTGAGAGAGAAGAAAAATCAACATATCAAGTAATTATGAGATAACAGGTCATTGCTCTCACTCTTCCCTGTACTACTACCGGTTTCTATCTTTATCTTTACTTGTATTTAAATACTCCACTCTGAGATATAAGGAAACACTAGCTGAAGATCCAAATTTTCTCTTTTCTTCGTTTGTTCCAGTGAACTCTTATCAGTTCTTTCGAAAATTTTACTCAATATATCCAGTATACCACTTCAAAATTTTTTGAAAAACAACAACCACAATTCCACTTTGATTGTTCGTAAGGGATATCCCCTTCGGGTCCTGATTTTCAAACAAAAGAGAGAAAAAGCCCAAAATTGGAAAATGGAAGACTCACCTTAGAGTTGTGGATCCAAAAATCGAATCAAATAAAATTGAGGGAGTTAAAAATTTCACGTATACACGAACCGAGGAAGTGGTACACTGAAGTAACTCTTAGCACATGAGATGAGTAGTTGTTCAGTCTTTCAGTTTTGTTAAAAATTTTGCACACGACCCTCCAGAATAGGAATAGAAAATCCCATCCCACGTACAAGAACAACTACCAACTTTTTAAGACTGTGCATTTAAATACTGTGTACGTGTGATTGTGACTGTGTGTGTGTACACTGTGTGTACATACACACGAATCTATCTATACATGAAATGTATGTTGGAAGCACACACATCGGCATCATCCTCTTCTTCCTCTTATGTACAAAGTCATGGTGGTGTAAGACCCAGCCGCAATGAAGGATGTGTGCATAGATTATGGTGTGTGTGTGCCTTAGTAGTAGTAAAGTATATATTATTACTCTTAGTCGTCCATCGTCTTCAGTTAAAGAAATCTGTAAATCAAGAGAAGGAGAGAGAGAGAACTCGTGAGCGTGAAACGTGTGCAGGCACATAGCCTCATATAATCCAATGCAATGTTTTAAGGGGAGTACAGAGACATGGAGAACACAAAACGACAGACCTAAACGTTGTTAATGCCAAAAAACAGATTCAAACACACACACACATTCCCTCACTCAGCTCCCGTATGTATGCAGATGAAGAGAGCAGACAACTTTTGGGAGTTGTGGAGTACACCAAATACAGTCTCTTTCCCTTATCCATATTTTTTTCTCCCTTTTTCATCCACACTGGAAGGAACTACGGGGACAGGGATACATTCTCAACTGAACGAGACACAATATAGGATGGAAGGATATGGAGGAGATAGACATATCTACTTTCAGCTGATTCTAATCTTTTGTCAGAAATACTCAGATTTCCCTGTTTATCTTCATTCAATGACTACATTATTATGATATAATCCCCTTTCCTCCACACTCTATCTATGCAGTCACATTCAGCTCACTTTTTTCAAACATTTTTTTCTCCTCCTCCTTCCCCACACCCTCCTCTCTCCTCTCTCCAGATTTTTTCACCTTGTCTTTTTCCCAACGCCCACTTATAACATCAAAGATAACGACGGTGCAGTTAGCGACGGTGGTTCTTCTCGATTTTGCAACGGGACATTTGAGCCTATTTCGAGCAGATATTTTTTGGAGGGGAAGGAGGAGAGGGAAAGGGGAGAAATGTGTGTGTGTGTGTGGAAATAAAAACCATGTGGTAATGCTTCTCAGTTTTTCTTCCATACATGTCCCTTTGGTTTGTTCCATTCCACTGCCCTTGCTATTCTGGTGTCGCTTTTTTCCTGACTCAAATTTTCAACTCTTTTTCGGTTATCAATCTTTCTTTTTTTAAAAAGCTACGAGTCTGATGAGTAAAATCATTCAGTTTCAAAAAGTACAGAAGTACTGGTCCTTTTCTGTGTAAGAGTAGTTATGAGAACTGCTATATTTTCAAAATATAGCAGTTTCAAAATTCATAAAATACAAAATTAGAACAACCATGAGATTTTATTATTTTTCTGAGAGACAAAAGAAAAGATACAAGGGAATTTTTCTGAGGATACGTTTTCAGAAAGAATTCCGAGTAATGTTTGATAGTTTCTAGCAGTGACGAATATTTTTCACTGAACCTTAAAAGGAAGGTAGGCCGGGAGGAAGGAAACAAGTTTCCTTTGTGAGGGCTAAACACATGACTTGAACCATGAAAGGAATTACGGGGGAAGAACAAGGAGGAAGAAAGCTAAAGGAATTTTGCTGGAGCGTTACAAAATTAATTTTTGTTTTTCTTCATTCTTTCCCTAGTTTCCATTTCTTTCCTTTTCCGTCGCTCATAGCTAATTGAGAAATATGTCTATTTGTTAACTTTCTTACATCACAGAATAGAAATGTAGAATATCCCTTCTCTTCTCTTGATACACAGTCGCACAGACACAGGTCTAATATAAAAAATTGAACAAAAATCATGGATGACATGAAAGTTGGACTAGGTTTGGAACACAAATCTTTATATATTCTTTCATATATACTTGAGTACGGCAGAGTATATATACATGTATACGAAGGTATAAATGAGAGGCAGGGCAAAGTAGTCGGTTAATGCTCAAACTGACATTGCGGGTTGTTGTTGCGAGTCACCAGGATGACTCAACTTGTAAAAATAAATGGTAGTATAGAACAAGTTTTCCCGATTTTTTTCCAACTCACACACACACACACAGCTGAAAGGATGACGATATTGGTGTGTGTGCATATAATTATAATATTAGCGAGAGAGAGAGAGAGAGAGAGAAAAGATCCTGCACGTTTTCCCATATATAATTTTGTTAACCATAAGGTTTGACTCTGTCACTTTGACTTCCTCCAGAATGAATGCAAACACACACACACTCTCGTTGCCTCTATGCAGTATACTCTTACATGTGTGTGTATGTAGGTTGAAGTATCTTATCTTTATTTACAGTGCATTTGTATACTTTTCCCTCTGTAAGACACAATAAACGCATCGTGAATCCACCACTGAACAGGGCGAAAGTATGAGAGAGAGAGAGAACGTTGGAATGTTTTAAAATTACCATAGGTGCATGAGCCTCCTCCTTCCCAGCACAAGATCTATATAGGTAGGAGTTTGTCTTTAGGGAATATCATATGCATAAGCAGGGGAGGAAGAACAAGATGAAGATGATGATTCTTAACCCTCAGAGTGAATTTTGTAAAGGCAACTCTACACCCAGCCATATCCTATCCAAGGAAAATGTCGACGGTGGAGGAGGAGGGAAGGAGGCACAAACCCCGTGCCAACATTTTCATCTTCTTCATCCAATTTCATCTCTCTCCCTCTCTCTCTTTCTCTGCCTCTCCTGTTTCTCCCCAACTGTCTACAGTTTTCAGAGTTTAAAATTGTTCTCAATTTACATGAAAAAATTCTTCCCACTCACCTGACGCGATGATCGGCCGCTGTGTGTGTCTGTGTGAAAATTCTGTTCCCTTCTCTCTCTCCAAAATCTTCATCAAGGTCATTCAATCTGAGAGACACACACACAGGGAGAACCAAAGTGAGGACGAGGGAAGAGGGGGACAAGTTATACTTTCTCATTGTAGTTGTAGTCTTTCTGTTAAATTGACTCTGAGATGATTATGTAACAAATGTGAGGAGGGAGAGAAAGTAAGAAAGAAGAGCATTCAGATTAGACAAAGTAGCGCCTTAATGTGCCTCCCATCCGTCGGCAGAAGAGAAGGGAAGAGCAGACTGTGGTACTGTGGAATGGGATGTTCGTGTTGGAGACTGGAAATTTTATTTATTTTTAAAATAATAATAATCCACTTCCTTCTAAATCTACCCCCATTCCCACGTTCAAAAAAAATGATGTAGCATCTACTTAAGAGGAGCCAGGGCAGTGTGTGTGTGTGTGTATCAGACGTGGGGACCCAGGTGTGTTGAGTTGAGATTTTGGAGAGAACAGATGAGATTCTTCTGTTGACTACTGTGAAGGGATAGAAAGGGAGTGAGTGTGTGTGTGTGTGGAGTATGAATACTGTGGCTGAGTAGAGATTGATGATTTTTCGAGGAGGAAGACAAGAGTGCCCGTAGTTGTACATGTGTCAGGATGAAACATGTTGCCAGAAGTCAGTTGAACGTCACTTTAAATGCTCTCTCTCTCTCTTTCTCTTCCTTCCCTTCCCCCACCTCCGCTCTCGCTTTTCTTCAAGAAATATTCTCAATAGTTGAGAGAAAGAGACGACCATTTGACATGATAATAGAGAAGGCCTCACCAACAAGAAAGACTAGCCGAGGCTAAGAGGACTGGGAACGAAAGACGACGCCACTACTTTCCTTTCCTTTTAAATTCTCTTGAATTATTTAAATGCTACCAATACATCACACACACACACTCACTCTCTCTCTCTCTCTCTCTATTCCTTATGCACACCTTTTACCACATGTACATATCCAAATATAGTTATATGGAAGGGAAGATGTGGGTGTTGCGTTCTATGTTCTGAGATTCTGAGATGTTAAACTCTATTCAACCTGGTGGATGTAAATACACATTTTTCAACTTTTCAATCCTCTTAACTTTCATCTTATTCTTTCGTCCTTCTTTCTTCCTTTCTCTTCTTCTTCCGTTCTCTTTCTTCTTTAGGGAGGGAGGGCCGTGAAAGTGATAAAAATAGCTGGAAAAATCCATGGGAAGAATAAAAAATTTCCAGGAAAAATTGTTACATTTTAATTGGGTAAATATACTTATGTACATTTAAAATATTGTACACGTTGAGCTCATAAGCTTCATTGCAAGGAGATGAGTGAGCTTAACTCACCACAATGTTATGTAAACCACACACACACACACAGTAGCAGACTATCATCATAATTTTGAATATCTTTTGTAAGGATCATGCCAAAGTACATCTACAGTTACACAGTACACACCACAAAATTCCTTTAAGATGAAAGAAGGGGAAGGGCGGATTAAGGCTGGAAGGAAAAGGAAATTCTGTGGCCAAGTTGATGGTTGAGGAAGGTAAAGTTTAAAAGAGGAATCATCCCCATCCTCGCTATTCCTTTCTCCCCTCTTTCTCCCTCCATTCTTCCGTGAGGAGGAACATGGTTCCGTGAAGTGTACACATTTGACTCCGTTTAGGGTCATTGAGACATCCAGACACACGGAAATACCACCGGAACATTCGCTGACAGTTATTTGTCAGCATAAAACGAAAGTTTCTTTTTCCCTCCTCCCTCCTCACCCTCCCCCGCACACAATGACATGACAATGAAATTTCAGACTTTAGTTCTCGTCTACTTTTTTGGATGAAAAAAAATGTACTGTCATGCTCGAGATGTTCACTTCTTCCAGATGCAAGAAATGCAGTACATTTGCATAGAAAAAAGTTTTTCCTCACCAAAATTTGATGAACGTTCTTAACTGAGCCTGAGACAGAGAGAGAGGAGAGAATGCTTCAAACATATGTCGACATTTTTCCTGTATGGACCTTGAATGATGATGAGATGGATAAACGGAAAATTTGGAAATGACAAAAGTTCTACACATCCCGTCTGCGGCTTCTGGTTGTAACAGAGTGTAACAATTTTGCATGGAGGAAAGTTGTCGTCATCATTACAGAGTGTGAGGAGGAGGAAGAGGAAGAGGGGAAAGCACACTCTTTGTATGGTGACAAATGGACCCTTTCACTCTATTCCTCTGTATGTCTGGAGTATTTGATGCGGTTCTTGTGCTAGTCTCTCCTAAATGAAAATTCTTCCCCCTGCGGAACAGTAATGCCTTATTGAATTAATTTAAATCTGATGAATGTCTGGACTCACAACTACTATATCATATACTCGTAGTAGTTAGAAAACTTTGGATGATTTTATACAAAGGAGGCTTTTGCCATTTTAGTTAAATTTCACAAAATTTTTATGTCCAGACTGAGTGCCGATTTACATGTGTCTAGTATGCATTTGAGAGAAAACATACAGTCACACTCACACACACAAGAAATAACATTGGTTAATGAAATTTCTCATGGTTTGTTCTTCTTTTCCTCTCCCATCCCTTCATCCACACATAAAGGGAAGGTAGTTGGTATAAAATTATGGGGGAAATGAAATTTACAAAACTAGAAATGCCTCTAGTTTTAATCTAGTAATTGAGACTGTCGTCGTTCATTTGCCAAGAAAACCGCCTAGTCTGTGGCTAATGCAATGGGCTAATACGCTGTCGTCCTACACATCCTAGTCCCCACACACACACACAAAAACTTGTACATTCGAAGCAATTATTATGCAAACTTTTTTATACATGTATTATATAAATGTGGGATGACGTCTCCCAAAGCCAAAACTATCATCAACATTGTCAACTCGACTGCACTACCACACACACACACACCCCACTGTGTCTGCAGTCTACATAAATACACAGGGAGTTGACATGGTAGTGCAGATTTCGTAATGTAATGTGATGGCAAACAAGGAGACATCCTTCCGGTGCCCTTCAAGTCAACATTGTCTCACTCTTGTATAAAGAAGGAGGGACGAAGGAGTAGAGAGAAGAAGAAGAAAGAACAGTTTTTCCAATAGACGGATGATCATGACTCCACTATCATCATCAAGTCCTGACGATAATTTATGGAACAGGAAACACAAATGCTGGGGTAGAGAGAGAGGAGAGAGTGACTCCGAAATGAAATAGCCCAAAATCTATTTATTTAAAAAAATGTCTTCTATTTACGAAGGCAAAAGTTCTGATGATGTACATCCTTCAAAGTGAGACAGAAAGAGGGAGAGACGAAGGAGAATGATGTCACAGGCTTAATTTATCATCTGATGATTCCAAGTTTCTCCACAACTTTGTACACACACAGAACGAGATTCGTTTCTCCCTCTGACGCTCTCTCGTAAAAAGTGTTGAGTGAAGTATTTCTACATTAATTTTTTAATGTAGGGCTCTATGTGTGTGACCAATAATGTCGGAAAAATTCAGTGTCACCCATCGTCCCTCCTTCCCTTCCTCTGTGTGTGTTTGTGTGTGTGTGGAGAGAGAGAGAAATGACGGCCAAAGAGATTTTCCTTTTTACGTATTTGAAGTGTAAGCTTCTAAAATGTTCTGAATACTTACTACGAAAAAAATCTTTCCTTCCCTCTTCGTCGCATTTATGGACAAATCTCTGGCCTACTTTTTTTCTCTCTCTCCTCTACTTTTCCCTACATACTTAATAACATTTCATGTTTTGACAGTTGTCTACTTTCTCTTTTATGCTTCGTATCTTGTGCTATCGGCGATTTATGTATTGCATCATCTTATCCGCATATTCAACTTGTCCCTGTCTCTTAGTGTGTGAAAAGGGACTAAAAAAGTTTCCTCTTTGATGCAATTTCTTCATTCCTTTCGTCTCACACACACCGACACGCAATAATGCTGAAAAAAGTATGGTGTCTGTTCACCAGCTCAAATTAGGAGAGTTAGTAGGCGCTAATCTGCATTTTTTAAAAGTTTAACTCTGTGCCAGTCGAACGTGCAGGAATTACTGAAAATAATTTTTTCACTCCAGTTTCGTCTCACACACAGTCTAAGCAAATTTAATCAATTGCATTGCAATTTAGTCCGGACGACAGAAATGGAAGGGAAAGAACAAAATGTTGTTGTATTTTCTCTTTTAATTCCGCAGTTTGACTTTTCCTTCTTGAAAATTCATTTCTCAACGTGATTCAAATGCAATTACGAAGTGCAATTGTGAGTGAATGTTAAAAACATTTGTATTTAAGAAAGGATATGAAAGGGTATCCGAAAAGGAAAGTGAAGAAAATTTTCATACGAATGAACACAAGAATAATAGTAGGATTTTGAGAAATTAAAATTCGGAATGCAGCAGTACAAAGGAATATGCGAGTAAACACATACATAAATTAAGTACAATTAGAAAAAATTAAGAATTTTGATTTATTGCATTTTTATTTTAATCCAAGACCTTCTTCCAAGTTGGTCATGCATGAAATTCCAATGTGCGGATGCGAACCGTGTAGTGTAAGTGTAGACTCTCATGGGAGCGTCAGGATGTTGAACGACTTTCAGAATGAAGAGAGAAAGAGAGATTTTATAATTGAAAAACCTCCCAAGTAAAATAAGTAGCTTGTACATAATTCTATTGACTTGCTTTTCCCCTCCTCTCCCTCTCTCCCTGATCGTGTAGGTTGAATTAAAAATGTTGCTCTCTCCGACCTTAAAAACCTTAAAGGCACAAGGAGTATGTGTATGAGAATGGGAAGAGTTGGGAGTTCTTCAGGAATTAGTGTTGTTGGATACAAAATGGAGAACGCCCACTGAATTCTTCATAAACCACGTTTTTTTAGTCTCCTTCCTTCTCTTTAGCCCCCTCCCTCCTCTTATTTCTACTCTCAGGCTTGTTTCTCCTTCCTTCCATCCATCTATCTATCCACTTGAATGTCGTCATCTTGAGAGAGATAATATAATATAATCAAAAAAAATTTCAGATTGAATATTCTGTTACACCCTTGACTCTGTCCTTTCCCCTTATGTGAGGATTCAAACGAGTACACACACATGCAGAATGTTCCAAATGATCATCAATTTAAAATTTTATTGGACTATTTTACAGAACTGAAGAAATATAATTCTGAGGATCCCAGTCCTCCACACACACACACACACACACACATTCACATACACCAGCCCAGAAATCATACGCATCAGACAGGGAGAATTGAGAAATGAACTCGTTCATGGTGATCTGACCGAATCGTTATCATTCCATTGGCGGTAGTGAAGCTAAAATGTAGCAAGAGAAAAAGAGAGAGAGAGGGAAAATGTTGGAGGAAAAGAAATCTGCTAGAAATTTTTGTGAGGACGACGTCTGTGAGTCTATAAACGCGTGCAATGGCGAGGGCAAGTCTGAAGTTACAATAAATTAATAACGGAGCATGTAGGCTGAGTGAAAATGGGTAATGCTGTACAATATAAAAAATATATCGTCTAGCTACTCGTGCTACATGTGTGCCGTGTAGTGTGTGGGATAGGTACAGTGTGTGTGTGTTATTGGATGTGACTTTTGATCACGGAGTAGCAGTAATCATTGACATTAAGGAAAACCCCGTCTTCTTGTGGTCCCGAATTGGGTTAAGCCTTTCCGTTGAGAAGGAGAAGACGACGAGATAGACATGTACCGAGAGAGTAGAATTAAAGTAGGTAGAGAGGAGACCGGGAAGAAATGGGAGGGAGGGGGAGAGAATTATTTGGGTGAGAAGAATCTCTGTTAAGAGAACGCCTACATTACTTTTTACCCTCTCTCTCCCTCTCTCATACACTATACATTTAGTTGTCTTCATCTCTCTATATCTCTCTATCTGAGATGTATTTCTCCTCCTCCTCCTCTTCCTCTCCCTCTAGCTGGTTCCTCCGCGGTTGTCCACCCACGTTGATTGTGCACGGTTGCCGAGACTGTGTTTCGCACTACCACCAAAATTGCAAATATATATCTTTACTCCTCTCCTGGTGATCCAGTACAAACCTCGTTCTCGTTTTACTCTCCGTTTTTTTTAAAAAACATTTTTTCAGTGTCTACAGAGAATCGTGATGAGCATGAGGAGAATTCGACACAAGAGAGAGAGAGACTTCTCATCCAATTTGATATTTATATTTGTACACTAGTCCTCCTTACTCCTCTTCTCCATCTTCTATTCTGTTCCGTCCTATCGATTTTCGAATACACAGAAAGACACTCTGTACATCAAATTAGGAGAGGGAAATAATACTTGTCGCTTTGATTAATTAAATCTTTGATTAATCAATTTTATCACTATTCCAAGTTAACATGAATGGTTGGAGGAGGAGACACTGTGAAGGATGTAGGGATAGTAAGAAGGGCGGGTATTGACAGTGTGGGTCTAATGAAATTACAGAATCCCATTAATATGCATTGAATTGAGCTTTGAATTGAGCTTTGAATCCTTCTCAAAGTTCTGTGGGTGAAATTTAGAAAATTTAGAAAATTCTTCAGCGTGATGGAATTGTCCAAAAATATTTTGTGAAAGAAAGTCCCAATCGAGTTTGTAGTTTACAGTGTGGGTCAAAGTAAGTGCAACCTTTTGGAATAAAAGTATTAAAATTGGAACTTTCTTGCTCACACAATATTCAAAATGAAGGGGTAGGAAATTTGATGAAAATTTTCATAAGATTGTTTTCATAATTTGAAACTCATCTTGACTGTCCACACCAGTGCTTATATTTTTGTCCACTCTGGTATGGATTAGATTAGGAATGACGTACAACACACAAAACTTTATTTGACTCTTACAGCCGAGAGAAATTCTGAGTAATGGCATTGTTTAAAATTCTGTGAATCGTACGAAAGTTTGGGCCTCTCTACATACTACATACACATAGCTTTTATTTGTTGTATTCCTACACAACAAAAAATTTTTTGTTGTGAAGTGGAAGAGGAGAGTATTTGTTTGTGAACATGTGCGTAATTTTCATCATTAATTAGGATGCCAAGGGCTCATTGATTTGACAGTTAGTCGTAAAGGTATGTGTGAGTGTGTTTGTGACTACTAACGACGGAGGTGAAATCAGAGGTTGAGTGAATTCAATTTTCTTAACTTTCATAATTTTCATGAAGTAGTAGAGGCCTCTCTGTACATGAATACTCGTGTGTCTTCCTCTCTCTCAATTTTCGTTATTTCATGAAAACCACTCGAGAAAATTTTAGACAGGGAAAGAGTAGAGGAGAGAAAGAGAATTCCTCAGGGCAAAGCAAACAAGGGAAATTGTCTGTCGACATGGCTAACAGTGGCACAAGGCAGCGGTAGGGTATTTCATTGTGTGTGTATGATATGAGATTGTGTAAAAGTGTACGTGGACTCGAACAAGTACAAATGAGAGGTTAATAAGACCCTTGTGAGAAAGAAAGCTTTAATTAAATCCATCTTTTGCTCTTTGAAAATCTTCATTAGAGGAATCCAGTTTATGAAAATAAGACGTTGAAATTGGCAGAGTCAAAACTCCTTCCCTCTCTCTGTGTGTTTGGGGTTCACTTTGAAGTTAGGCAGTACTCTCAAGTCAGTGTGTGTGTCTTTGTGTGTGTGTGTGTAATGTACTAACAGAGTAATGGGAGAGAAGAGAAGACTGTAGAGGAAGTGGATGGAGGGATGTGAGGTGGAGAAAATCTTTGGCATCAACATGGAAACGCATGGCTGCCTACGTTCAACATTGTATTTGGTGCTTAAAAAATTCCACCTATTTCCAATTTTGTTGATAATTGGGACAATTTTTAAGATTTTCCACACTGTAGATATCACTTGGAAAGCATGCAAGGAATTTAAATTGTATAAATTAACTGAAGATGTACTGCTCGCTCCTCTCTAGTCTCTACCCACCACATCAAGATTTATTTCACCCACTTCCATTCTAACAACGCGCTGTCCCGGAACAATGATGACAATCACCTGAATCCTTATTTATAATGGTGTATCATACACAATACACACATTCTCTTTCTCCTCCACTTAAGAACCTCAATAAATTTTCAATTGTTTTGTGAAAATATTGATTTCTCATTTGATCACGTACTCACTTTCTCCGTTGTCTCACCCAGAATTTTTGAACATCATCAAAATAAATGAAGGGAAATGGACAGAAAGAGGAAGAAATTTGTGTACAGTCTCACAAAAGTTGTGGAGCGTTAACAATTTTATGGTGACTTTGAGGGAGAGCAGATGCTCTGTGTGTGTGTATAACAAGCACAGGAAGATTGCTTTTGTTGTCTCCTTGCTTTCTACAATATATTACTATATGTATTACATGATGTACAGTTCAGTCCACACACACACACACCAGATAAAAGTAAGATGATTTCATTTTACCTGTAGTCAAAAAGTCCCTTCTCCACCCACACTCAAAACTCACATTCTCTCTCCTCTCTTTTTCCCTGCCTTCCATTACGCCGGGGATGTGAGCAATTCATGAGGGAGGGGAAATAGAAGGCTAGAGCCAGGAGGGAGGAAGAAGAGACAGAGAGACAAGACATGCCTAGCATATCTTGAGAATAGAGTCGAGATAACTTACAAAATTCTTTACACTCCTTCCTCTACATCTGTAGACAGGCTGATGAAACTGCCAAACAATTCTAAATAAAAGTTGTTATCATTTAGAGAAAGGACCGTGTGACAATGCCTCCCTTCCCAACGGCATAATTTTCGTACAGCGTCTCTCTCACTCTTCGTGGGGGGTTGTCTGACCACCTCCAAAGAGAGTGTGTGTACTAAGGGGAACAGAGGATGAAGAAAGATAGAGAGAGAAATCCAAGATTTTTTTGCGTAGGATGGAATCACATCATTGTGTACTAGTGTATGTGTGTGTGTGTTCATTTTCCAAATCTTGTGTAACTTTCACTACCACCACACACAGCAGCACTGTATGACACCAGGATAGCTGAAACAAATCCGAGATTCCAAGGGAAGACTCATCTCACATCTAACATCTATTATGTGTCATACCTTCTTCCTCTAACAGGATTTCTTACACACACTTCTAGCCTTGTGATCAACCCGAAATTGTTCACACACATTGCGCTTTCTTTCTTGTATAATAATCATAATATGAGGACAATGTAGATTGAAGGGAGAATGTGTGTGTGTGTGGCATGGCGGTGGGATAGACAATAACAGAAAATATTTATGGTGAAAAGTTTGTTTCAAGACATTTCCCTCGTAAATTGCCTTCATAAACAAGACTAAACCTCCATTAGTGGTTGACAGTAGTAGTTGACAGTAGTGGTAACAATGTCCTTGTCCATGAAAGACACACAGAGTCATTCCCAGGCTGAACACCGCTCCCCGCATTTCAATCCTTTGTCCATGACTACTACTACTTATATGTATGGTTGCTGCGTCTTTGTGTGTGGGAATTCTTTTTTTATGAGCGCATCCTATTTATGTATCTATTATGTTAATCAGACAAAATCCATGGAGCACATATTCTAAAAGCGGTCTTCCAATTGGGATGCAGATACAAATACTGGATTGGAGGGGGATTATTTCTACAAAGAAATTAGCCAATGTTACGCCGTGTCTGTCCCACTCCCACGCAAGAAGTGTGAGATTAGTTGGGGGAAAATTACAAAAAATTCTAATTCAATCAGTAAACCCCAAAGCAAGTAGTTTTTGTCCCTTGGAATTATTACAATATGATCGTAAATCTGTCTTTGGATGAGTCCAAGGGCAAGGTGCACCAGTAATCTCACATCTAAGAGAGTCTAGTCAAGCGAACGTGGTGTGTAGTCAACCACACACATGTAGACACACGTACAGGAAAAAAAAACTATTTCCGTTCCATATACTTTCTGCTCTTGACTCTGTTTCTCACAACCGCCTAGAAGATAAAATTAGATTAGTGCTAATATATAAGTGCAAAACTTCTCTCTCTCCCAACACAAGGAGGACACACACAGACACACAAGTACATTTTGATTATAACTGGCTCTTTTTAAAACAAAGCTTTATCATGAGCATCGTAGACTCGGTGTCATT
The DNA here is from genome assembly GCA_009870185.1 of Pygmarrhopalites habei. Classification (NCBI taxonomy): domain Eukaryota; kingdom Metazoa; phylum Arthropoda; class Collembola; order Symphypleona; family Arrhopalitidae; genus Pygmarrhopalites; species Pygmarrhopalites habei. The sequence goes on from WJFB01000055.1 coordinate 96,466, forward strand.
TTGGAAAGAAGTATCAGTCCCAATTTCCATGCTTTCCCTCCCTCCATCGGTAATCTCACAACTTTACAGACACAACAGGTGGCTGGATGACTGTGAGTGAGTGTGAGTGCATGGGCTCTACGGTCGTTTGTCTTTGGTTTAACACCAAAGACACTTTCCTCAGAAATATTTTAACACACGTACACCTCTCATCCCTTGGATTTATTTAATAATTTAATAACAATCCCTCCCTTCAAGCCCAACAGACTAGACTAAATTTAAGGGCAACATAAAAAACACACAGAATTTAATGATATCTTACCAAGTTGGTATTTTTCGTACAAAACATTCCCTGGATATTCCCACACCTCCGAATAATGTAACGATTTGACTTGATAGAGAGAGAGAGAGAAAGTAAATTTACGAGTAAATGTGAGAGTTTGAGAAAAAAAAACAAAGCACTTTGTATTTTTTTTATTTGTTTGTATTTCATCAAAGTTTCTCCTTTTACAGAATATTCTTTTTGTTTCAAAATATATGAGAACATGTTGGCATGGTACATACAACGTGTGTGGAGACAAAAGAGGAAGAGAGTGAAAAGCTTATTGAGCGTGAAATTTATTTTCTTTTTATATCCTCCTCCTTCCTTTCCTACTTTAGGTGAGGAAGCAAACAAAAACAACAGTTGAGAGCTCTTGTGTGTGTGTGATTGGAAAGAGGAGTAAGGGGAGGTTGGTAAGTGATAGAGTACTCATAATGTGAGTATAATATCGGTGTGGAGCATCTCGTTTCTTCATCATGTTAATTCAAGTAGGACGTTTGGAGTGGAAGAGAGAGAGAGATCTTCCTGTTGCAAATAGAGCTTCTTCTTGTGTGTGCACTTTTTGTAACGTAGGATACGATACCCACATCATATATACCATGTATTTATGTAATACTCGAGAGTCTAACTCAGATATATGGGGGGCTTGCCATAAAAAGCAATGTTCTTGTGATACCCTCTAGCTCATTTGAATATCGTGAAAAGAGATAGTCTCTCCGAGAAAGAGGTGCAGTGTGACTTATTTATACATGTGTGTGTGTGTGCTTAGTAGTAAGTATGTGTGTGCAGTATACCAAGATAACATGGCTGAAAATCCTTTTTTTTGCTGCATCGTCGATTTTTTTTGTTAGTTCACGCGTAAAAAATATAAAGAGAGACCCACTGACACTATGGACCGTTTTATTTTGTACAGTAGTCAAAGGAAGTGAGTGTAGTAGATAAAAAAATTGTCATAACAATTGTCTATCTTTCTAAAGAGAGCACTCGTACATGTATGTGTGTGTGTGTTTGCGTGTGTGTGAAATGATTTAAATATGTTTCTAATTGTTTGAAGTGTGGTTTGACAAAAATGAGAATTGCTTTCTCTTGGTTTATGTATTGTAGTATGTGTGTGTGTGTGTGTATTTTTGTTTGTGCATTTTCATTAGGATTAATGAGCTTGAGAGTGAAAGTAAAAGTACAATGTATGAAAAGCGTATGTTCCCTTGAAAAGTATTTTGTGGTGAAATATTTTTTGTTGAGCATATTTTTTCTTGTTCTTATGTAGTGAAATTCACAGTGTGAATGTAAGTAATATTATTTACATGTAATAGTTTTTTTTTCTTCTCCTTCCAGTATTTTTTTACAGTTTTTTTTACATTCCAGTATATACAATTTATATATATACATACAGACAATTACACAATAGTCTTCCGTTTTTTTTGTGGTGCGTAGATATGTAAGTAACAATAAAATTTTTAAAATATTTTCATTTTTGATGAAATTAATATCCAGTACGTTTTTTGCGTGTATTTTTTTTGTATTGTGCACAGAAGACAGAGGCAGAGAAAGATACAAGTTTTCTTTTTTTTTGATAATAACAATTTTGTTTTGTGAGTAAATTTCTTTTTTTACTTTCCTTGGATGATGCTGCAAAAAAATAATGGAGCAGAATAATTAGTCATAATATTTTTTCTGTATGTACAAAGTGCATGAAAGAAGAACAGAGGAAAAATACTAATAGGTAATAATATTTTGAAATTTGACAATTAATTTAAAACTATAGCAAATAATAAATACAACTCACCGTCTGGCTGCTCCAAGATTGCTTCCAGCTTGAGTGGCACCTTTATTGCTACCCGCCTGGAGACCAATGATTGCCTGCCCTGCTTGGAGGGTTTCTTCTGAGAATTCACGTTTGTTCTCGTGAGCTAGGGAAAGCATTCAAAGGGAAAAAAGTTTTGTAAAGGAAAAACAATCAAGACTGTAAATGCATTGAAATCAATAAAAAAAATGTAATTAGTCACTCACATGGTTTGGGTCCAAGATATGGTCCTTTCCATTCAGGATGCTCGTAGGTCTGTAATATGAACAAAAGAGATAATTTACTATTTTTGAAAACATTCAATTCCAGTCAAACTTATAGAAAACAAAATGCAAGGGGGGAAATTTTACCGTTCGTCCGAGGGCAAAGAGACAACTTGTCACAGTTGCAATATCCTTGTGCTCATACAGATCAACTGTTTGGAAGACATCTATTTTAGGAACTCCATACTCTTGAATGGCTTTTTGGAAGCTGAAATAGGAAATAGGAATATAACAACCAAATAATTCTCTCTCTCTCTCTCTCTCTCTCTTCTTTCTCCTTTTTGAAATAATATTTTTTTCAAAATATCACGATCACATCTCGTGCTCTTTCCATGATGATGAAACCAAATGCCTTTCACCTTCTTATCCACTACTACGATATACAGGGTTTCAGATAATAGACCAAAAAGAGATGTAACAGGGTGTAATGTGATATTTTGAGATGGGACGATGGAAATGTGGAAGTGAAAGCAATTGGAGAAATCGAGAATATCAAATGGATATTTTGTGTGTGTAGGGAAAATGGAAGGGGAAAATTGAGATAATATTTTTTCCACTAACTTGTTGATATTCTCCATCATCTTGAATTGGCCACCAGTTGAGTTGATCTTGGAAACGGAACCAGGTTTCAATTTGTTAATAACTCGGCAAAGGACTTGTCCGTCTTTTAAGGCATCCTCGTACCCATTTAATTTCTCTCCCAATACAGACTCGATCCATTCTTTTGCTTCCGCCTCTTGTTGAGCGTCCCTCTTCCCTGCCAACTATGTGTGTGTGTGGGTATAAGAAATGACACAATTATATTATAGAGAGTGAATCACACGGGAATTATACTATCAATTCCGTTGAATTATAATTAATTCACTCTTTCACCCAGTCAATTCAATTACAATTATCAATTTCACTTTCTCTTTCTCTTGGACCACCAGATCAAAGTCGAACTCAACTCTCTGTTTTTTTAAGATAATTAATTACAAGGAAAGGGGCTTCGAGGGTCAATGGAGAGAGAGTGAAATGTGAGTGTTTTTGTTTATATTATTTTCCCTGACAAATATTTTGTTGTGTACAGTCAAAAGTCGCTCACCTTAGCACGAACTTGTCTCTCCAGAGCCATGGCTGATTATTGAGATTACTGTGTGTGTGTTGCACTAGGAGTAAACTAAATGGAACTAATTGGAAATTGTGTGGTATGAAAGAAAATGCTCAGCTTTGACAGCTGTGAAAGTTAGTTCAGTTATGTGGCCCATTGACCAGAAATTTAAGACTTTTATAGGGAGCGGGGTTGGTTCTCTCTCTCTCTCTTGCCTGGCTTCATGGATCGACTCCCGCGTGTAGTTTAGCTATGTATGTCGTCCCACATTCGATCTTTTCTGCTTCCTCATCATCATCTGGAATATTCTTCTTCTTACTTACTCGTTCTTGTTCACCTTCCGCCTACATTTACTTTCAATCTAAAATTATCTAACACTAGCTTTTTTCCCCCTCACAGTTCACAGTGTGCACACACAGGGAGTTGGAGTAATCAGGAGAGTTTCTTTCTCATCATCATGATCCGAGAATTCTCTACTCACCCATCTCACAGGATTCATAAACATTTTGGCATGGCGGTTATAACGTGCAACTATTCACGCAAAAAGAATGTATGTAACTACTTAAAAGTAAAAGAGAAATAGAATAAAGTCATTGCAAAAAATCTATGCATCGTCATTTCGACCCCAATGACTCCACCCATTTTTTCTCTCTCTTCTTTCTCTCTCTTGGAACTTGAAAAGGTTCCTTGTTGTCAAGTAAAAAACGTCGCCTTGAACTAAATTATGTGTAGAGAGGGGGATGGTAAGAGGGAGAGGAAAAATTGTAACTACAGGGAAAAGGTGCCGAATGTTTTTTCACCTACTTTAGTTTTTTTTCTCTCTTTCCACTCCCCTCTCAACTTCTTTAATGCTCACTCTGCACTCATGCAAATGGCCCTAGTCTACATATCCTCCTCCCATCACCCTCACATAAAACACATCAAAATTTCTTTCTTCCTTCTTGCTGCTGACTGACTGACATCCCACGTCCTCATTGTAGTCACTGTCTTTCTTCATCCCTCCCGTACACTCACTCGCTCTCCTTCCTTCCTAAAAATCCTCAAGTCTTAACCAAATTGTCTCAATCTGTCATTTGTGACTGGATGACACTTTTCTTCCTCTTAGAACAACAACAAGGAAACACTCTTTCCACTTTTTCTTAAACTTTTCTTTTATCCTGACTCATCTAATAGTAGGTACATGGTTACATGAAAATGCAGTTCAAATTTACGTTACATCAGTCCTCACGTAACCTTTTTCAAATTAAATAATGCTCTCTCTCTCTCTGTGTATCCTATCTCTCTTTTCCTCCATTTTCACACAGATACCATGTGTTGACGTGGACTTTTCTTTTCTGCGTATTGTACTCGTCTTGGTTTATTTAGCTATTATTACATGATTACTTTAACACAGTACACACTTTTACTCCCATTATCAAATTTCAAGGGCATGTTTCTCAACCCACCGCCGCCATCCTCATGTCAATGTACACAGCCCATTTTCCATGAGATATTTAAAACAGCCAAAAAAATACTTTGCACACACAAAGAGAGATCCAGCCACCCGTTAACTACGATAATGTGTGTGTGTTCAGTATTAAGCCTTTTTTACAAGTCTCTGCTGTAGTGTGCGTTTTCAACTTGAACGAGAAAAGTCTTGGAAAAACTTAAACTAAAAATTCACTAGAATTTTAGAGTTTTCAAACTGCTTTCTCTCTCTCTCTCTCTCCTCCTCCGTTTACCACGTCAGTAATGTGTGTGCTATAACTGTAGACAGCGTCAAGTTTTTCAGTTTCCAGACTTTTTAGCCTTGGACGTTAACGACAAGGCAACATGGAACATGAAACATAAATAGTCAAAAGTTATAAATCTCATCTTAACGAACCATTCATGATGTACGGAGAGTGAAACTGGCCAGACAATTTGAAAAAGAAAGAAAGAAAAAAAACTTTCTGGGTAACTCTGAGTTGTGATTCACAACTTGTGAACACTAATAAAAATGGTAGAGGAAAAAAAAACAACTGAGAGAATGAAATTGTAAATTGTTTACATTTATGTAAAATAAAAATTTTAATTCATTACCTCTCCCTCTCATTCCCTTCTATTATAAACATGATCATAAATTAATAGTGAGCATGAGGGAGAATGTGCAACCTAGAAAAATCAAAAAATGTTACTTTACATACTTGTGCGTAGGTAAGGTAGTATCAATAATTAATTAAACTGGAGCATATTTCATTTGGAAATAACACGTGAATAAAGATCGCGACAGGTCGCGATTGCGACCTGTTCTTAACACGTTAATAAAGGCAATGAAATGAAAAAGAGTTAATAATAAATAATGAAATGGCTTATTTGACTCCATTTTCCAAAATATTTGTAAAAAGTTGGATTCTCTGCTCACCTAATAAAATTCACAGAATAAATAAGTTTTTATTAAGAGTTCGTTTTTCATTTTCATTTAAATAAAAAAATTCAACTTTTTTCCCCGTTGTCCACACAGTATGTACACTATTCTGTGCAATTACAACATATGTACATGATTATTATTAACTCTTTATTCACGTGTTGATGGTGGTACTTGCCTGGTGACCCGATCGATAGTCGACTGAAAAAACGACTGTCTCTAAACGAGGATAATTTTGTTTTGTCAATTTCGAGGACTTATTTCCTCGTAAGTTTGTAGAGTGGTCCTGTTGATAGTCATCTCATGGAAATTTCTTGAATATTTAATTAATTACGTAAATAAGTCTCCTTTGGTCTCATCGAAAGAAGTTATCATTTATGCAGAGGATGATAAAAGACTTTTTTTCAAAGAGAAAAAAAAACTTGCTCTTCTCCTTTCATTTTTTGTCTGTCGACAAAGTATGAGAACCATGACCATGAAAATGATGAATTTTTTGCTCCCTCCTCCATGTCGATAAACCTATATATCTCGTCCCTACAACACTATATATCCAGAGAAAGTTATGTGGAAAGAGAGAAGATTGTTAATATAGCTAATTTATTTTGTTTCACAGTACAGCCTTGAGATAATTTTCATTTTATTTGCTTTAATTGCACATTTCCCTGAGGAGAGAGTAGAGTCAATGTGAAAATGAATCCTCCCCCGTTATTCTTGTTATGTAATTTTATTTGTTTGTTTTTTGGCCATTCCATCCCTGCAGGAGTAAGGAGTTGAGTATGGAGAAAAGTTTTTGTAGAATATTTTTGATAGTATGATGAATAGTGTGTGGGAAGAGAGGCTTGTCATCGACTCGACCATTTGTGTGTGTGTGTACTTTCCAGGCGAACAAAATTTCACTTCACAGTGGATTCTTTCAAGTAATTACATTGCACAGGGATGCTCATTCTCCATGGGGGTTATTTCGGTCGAACAACAAACTACGAAAACTTTGTCTGACTCACTCTCTCCGACTGCCAAAAATAACCACCACAAGATAACAACTTTGAATAATGGCATCCTCGGCTCGACCGGTGCAACTACACATACATAATTATATTAAATACCTATGTGCAGCTACCACTACCACCTGAACATACGGCTATATAATATTTTTTCACTCCAGATTCTTGAACTAACAAATAAAGAATGGAGGAAGAAAAGTTGTACATGATTTGTCTGACTCTTTGTATTTATTCAAATGTAAAAATTCATTTGTCATTTGTATCCAAATTGTCAAGATGTTGTTGACTAAGTTAATTCAAGGAGCAACTTCCCATTCATACATGTAATGCGTGTGCGTCTTCATTCTCAAATTGATCGATCTAAAACAACTTGACATAGCTTTTACTTTTTATATATTATATTATGTCGGTACAAAATATTTCTTCTTCAAGGATTTTGACTCATTTTATTTTTACAGATATGTACTCCTCCTTCTCTCCTATTTATCTTAAGTTGGGTGTCTTATCCCGTCTAGAGGAGCTTGCCATTTTTTTTAATAGTGTCTCGTACTCACAGGGAGGAGGAGGAAAGACAGATTACACACTTTTGCATGCATGTGTTTCCATGATACTCAAGATTAATTTCAAGAGAGGGTTATTAGTATGTAGTTTTTTTTGTCATTTCCCAAAAACACCCACAAGGAAAGAATCCTCTCATAGTGGAACCTGCTGTGGGACACGTGTTCGGCTGGCAGTATGCATAATGCATAGTACAATCATCATCCATGGTATGGTGAAAGTTTGCAGAGGCACGTCACAATTTATCCCAAGATAGTGTAGGTTGATCGTTGCACACTGTAAAAAAGGGGAAATGGCAAGCGACACAGAGAGAGAAACTGAACAACTGTGATCCTCCCACCATCATCACCACACTAGAGTCAATAATTTCTTCCTCCTCATCTCCAAGACTTTTTTTGTGTCAGTTATCGTATGTCTTTATCACTGCAAAACCATGATGCTTCATTTATTCTCTCTCTTTCTCTTACAATATTATAGAATTCAACTGAGAAAATGCAAAATGTGTACAAAAGGAACTCTGTCACTTTTCTACAATTGATTCAATTTTAGTCTTTGAGCAAATTGTTGGTGGAAAGTAGGCTAATCCATAATATAATTCTATCCAGATCAAAGAGCTACAAATATAACTTGAAAACTCAAATTGAAAAGAAGAGTTTTGAGAGAGGAAATCTCCAGTGAAAAAAACCTACCTGAAGCGACACTTTTGACAGAAAATTTGTTGCTTTCCAATCCACCCTCCTGAACAAATATTATTGTAAAAGCTTATTCTTACGGACTCTTTCCCATGACCTTTTACCCACATCCATCATATGCACGTGCTTACTATTAAACTAAATATTGTATATGTGTGTGATATAAGGGACAGGACAAAGGACAATATAAGGATTCGATTTTTTTACTTTGTAAGACTTTGATTTAGATTGAAATTGGTCTGCCTACAAACAATATTCAGTATTGATTATATGTATTTCACCTTAAAATTGAATAGTCCAAGTTTATTGATAAGAAAAAAAATGGGTCAAAATCAATTTCAAAATTACATGTCATACATGATAAATTTCTGCTTCCATGACCATGTTAGCCAGCAATAATGTGGAATGAAAATAAACGTCGAAATCTCACAAAAACTAAACTCTTGAGTTCACATTTACGTAAGTATACCAAGATCATTTTTTTACAACTTGGCAAACAACTATATGGCAAAAAAAACGTTATTACAAAAACACAACGTCTTTCGCGAACGCCCACACTCTTCCCATTTTCTGACAAATCTTCCAACTAAAAGCAGACGAAATAAATCATTTGACATTCGTCATCTTGTTGATGAATGGCATCAATTGCTAGACAAAGCGATTATACACTAACTAATATTGTCTACCAACCGTGATCTGATCTTTAGACAAAAATAACAATTCATCCGATGTAACTTTTATGTAAGTAGGCTATTTAGACTAGAATTTGATGGAGAAAAAAACGCACTCACATACAATCAACTCAAAATACCACCCTCCCCCATTAATTAATATGCCACTATACTTTATGACACTTTGATTATTAATTAATTATTCATGCGTAAATTCAATTTTTGACTCCTACAATCGTGTTCACTGCTGAATTATATTTTAATCAGAAGTAGGTACCTGGAGTTTAACATAATTTCAGATCATAGCAAGGCATGTACTTTGTACATATCATAAACATTCCAAGTCAGTTATAAAAATTTACAAATGTTAGATAAATGTTAACTCTTTATTGCACGCACAACTTGTATGACCTCTGAGAACTCTTTTTTGTTTATAATGGCTGTATCTAAAAAATTATACGTCTAATATACGTATAATTTCTATATATATTTATTATATATAAAAAAATTATCATCCGACAAAAATGTACAACACCTGAACATGATATAGATGCTGAAGTACATACAATAATGGACTTGATGAAATAAATAAATAACAACGAAATCGCGCAGGGAAAGAAAATTGGAAACAGTACTTTTTTTACATGTATGCAAAATCCTTCCAATCATGCCAGCAATGCTGGGATCAAAAAAATGAGAAATAGGGAGCAAAAAATTACACAAAATTTACAAAAAATTTCAGTCACAATTATTGTGAGAGTATCAGTCAATTTCCAAATCTCTGTTTGCTTCATGATTGTACAATAATTGACAGTCTATGTAGTACGAATATCTTTTCTAAGTACAGTCTAAATCTTTGATTGCCCCTTTGATCTGCTCTCCATTCATTTCTACGCAAAATCTTTGAGTAAATACCTTTGATCAGCAAGCTCGATAGCTTACACTGGGACTTTGAAAGAAATGATTGTAAGCCCATAAGAAACAGCAGTCCAGCTTGCAATCAAAATGTCGTAGCTGATATCCTAAGCTGATCAAAGGGGTAATCAAAGTTTTTCATAAACTACTGAAATGATGCCTTTGACAATGATCCTGTATGGCCGTTAGATATAAAATTAGCTCCACAATTCAGAACTTCACACTCGACAATTAAAGTTGCATTTGAATACCTTTGAACTAAATTATTGTCAGTTCCATTTAATGAGTACTAACTTAAATGACTTTGTTCACGATTTTTGCTGCTTTTCGTTTTATAATCAAGTTCTACTGCGCCTCAAAATGAGTCGAACATGAATAGTCAACTAAAAAGTGTCAATCCTTACAATCTATAGTTTTTTTTCGAAAAATACGTACTTTAAATACGTAATAATAATAATACATGTACATACGTAAAAAAATTATACGTACGCTTAATAAGTTTAATATCTTTAATACTAATACTAAGTCTAATATAGAGAGTGGAAGAGTGGAATTGTGCAACTAAAACACAGCGAAAAGGCATGTTAAAAGATTTTCGAATTTGAAATGTTGGAAAAACTCGGGAATTTACCTACACTTTTTCATAATAATCCAATCCACATTTTTTAAAACAAATTTTTGACCTCAACAAAAATTTCAGATATAATGGCATTATTTTGGTGATTTGAAAATTGACTGAAATTTTTTGCTGGGATCAGCTTTTGGAAAATTTGAAAGATTTTGCATATATGTGTTACTTTTAACAGGTATTTTCTCTGTTTATTTGGAGGTACAGAGTTTTATGATAAAACTTTATCATACTACAAGATTGGCACATAATTATACTTAGTTGATCCGAACGCAGCAATTGTGTGCGCACAAAAAATCAGAGACATACATAATTTTACCTAACACTCCTTCACGAGTTTATATATGTGATGCTGAGCTCCATGGTCTGACGAAGAAACTTCAAATACATAGGCGATACACAAAAGAGTTTCTTGAGTTTCACGATTGGTCACAACCTGACAAATTCAGAATGATAAATTTTTTGTGTAAAGTTTGATTGATTAATAACACTTGAAATATCATTACAACAGTTCTGGTATGATTTAGCAAAAAATTACCTGAAGAATGGTGAAATTTTCGAGAACGCTATTCATCATGTATTTCTCAGGCAAGTGTTTCAATTTATGAATAAAATTAATCATATATTCACACATGGGAGATCGATGTATTCGGTACACAAATCGACCATTTTCAAATCTCGGATATTCTGTTTCTACTTTTTCTACAACTTGTTTCCCTGTTAAACAATTAAACCAAAAACAATACTCATTAGCATGGAATAAAATTTTTAAATCTTATAGAAAGCCATACTTAAAGATGAAATGTCCATTGCTCATGATAATAAATAATAATTATAAACTTACCAAACGAACAAACTTTCGTTGAACATGTGATGGTCATGTTCTCGTTGCTCTCGTATCTGTGAATAGTGTGAAAAGAGCGTTTACAATTTAATACAGTCATTTCAAACAAAGCAGAAATATTTGATATTATTTGAAACTAACTGGCTTGTGACTCCATAGAATGTCCCAGTTTCATCCTGAAATTATTTTGCAAATGATAGAAACACATTACAATATGCATGCACCAATAATATCGAATCAACCAAATAACAATGTCCACAATTATTTGCAATAATTGCTTGATATTATCATTATTACCTGGATGTTTGAATTGAGATCAGCCCAGAATTTGACAAGGAAGAAAGCTATCTGTGGCCCTTTATCATACAGCTCTTTGAGACCTCCCTTCTATAAATAAATAAATAACATCAGTAAAGTTCATTAATAAACTCTTTCAAAACAATTCTTCGCTCTACACTAATGTTTGCTACAGTGTAATTGCCTTACCTTTTCTGGAAACTTATCCTTTATGGTGTCATATGAAAAAGAAATAAGAACATATAATTGTATACAAATACATTCATGAAAAAATTCCATTGGTATAAACATGTGTCACATGTCAGTAAATGAATAAAAACAAGTGTACACAGAAAAACTTACGTAGATTTGCCGAATATCCACTGACTGTAATATTCGAGAAATAAAAATGTTAAAAAATACATTCAAAGTACAATAGATTTAGAAAGATGTTAAAATAGACTCCTGCCTCCATTTTATAAATTTACTTTAACTATTCCAATTTTACATTTTTGAAAATTTGACATGAAGATATTAACATCATATCTGGAGGGATAATTGGAGAACCACATCAGTGGATTTCATTTCAAAAACAGGATGTCATTGAATATTTAGTCAACTGTTTTTGTTTACCTCTAATAACTGATCCGTGTAAGAGACAGGTCCAATATGGACAAATAAATGTTTGTGATACTGAAATAAAAAGAAACAAGAGAGTCATCCATTTAAACATTGAAAGAAATTGTTTGCAATTGTACACTTATCATTGATACTAGTTTGTTAACCTTAATCAACATACTTGACAAAATTTGCGGAACCATGAAAAACACTCTTAGGCTAAGTATAAGACTTTGAACTTACTATAATTGAATTCTAAATTGCTTTCAAAAGTGCATCATCAGTAAGTTATATACTAACTAGGACTACTCGTGTGTTTAAGAGTTTGATAATTCCCTTATCATATGATCAAGGACAATCCATGCAGCTGTCAAAGCATTAATAATAGAGTGTCACGTTATAAACTGGTTGTGTAACTTTAATTTCCCGATGACTCAAATTTCAGCTAATAATTTTATCACTTCAAAATCATAATAAGTCATAAATATTTTTAGAGTTGATGATGACATAAGCTTGCTTACTGTGTCTGGGTCTCGTTGCTGCTCTAAAAATGCAGAAAATTCAACTAGAAAGAAAAAAGTCATATTATTACTGACACTTCGATTACTAAACGTAGTACATCTCAAGTAAATAAACTTTTAATAATCACTAACCTAGGCATAGCTTGTGAGTGGCAATAGCTCTTCCCTCCCAAGCAGAGCCAGGAGGTGCAGGGATGTCGAGGCCTCCGTTTCCAGCGTGCGCTTTCCCAGCTCCCACATAGACAGTTTGGGCAAAAGGCTTCACACTGCAGTAAACACAAAAAACAATGATTTACAAGTAACCGTTTCACGTTGTGAATCCTCATCAGCTCCACCGTCTGCATAACATTATTTGCTCTCTCTCCACACATATATATATATATATATATACAGGACCAAGGAGACAGGAGCAGATCGAATGGAGAGGAAAACAGGTTCTAAGACTCGGGTGACCATCCAATGGAGGTTGTGATAGTAAATGTACAGTGTTCTAGTTGTAAATCAGGTATCATGAAAAACTTACTCTTGGGTAGCCGTTTGCCAGAACTGCGAACGAAAAAAATATTTTTTGATGTGAGATTGTGAAATAAATAAATAGATATAACAAGGAGACTGAATAATTTTTCTACAAGAGTAATGGTTCATATTTACAAAATACTACAGGTTTAAATACCATGTACCATGTTGCATGATACTATATAATGAAGAAGAAAAATAAATAATCAAAAGAAAATGACTTACAGCTCCACTGTAAGGAACAGGGGTCCCGAGACCAAGAGTTGCGAGTCCAGCCGTAGCTTTAGTATGCATTGCTGTGGCGGATACGATTTGGGCACTGGACATGGATGACATTGTTTGTAAAGCCTTTTGAGTTTCTTTGCCTTGTTGATCTTGATTTTGCTACAGACAAAAAAGTAAAAAATATTGTACAAATATTTTTAAATGGTACTACTTTTAATTTACTCACGTACAAGGTATCAATTACACAATTTATTTTAACTTGTCCCTCTTTTAGGACACAAGTAACTGTTCCGTACACTAGGGATTGACTAAAACTATTCAGAGAAAAGAGAAAAAATGTTGGTATTTATGCAAACTTACTTTCAACTTAGCTTGAATTTCACGCATCTTTCTCCTGGCCAGCACCTGAATATGAGAGCTCACTTGTTTCCTTGTTCTTGTCTTCCCTGTGCGTAACTTTATGTACCGGGCAATTAGTTCATTACGACCTGTTAATAAAATCAAAATTTTCAACATATCATGGATAAAACTATCATTCAAAACATTTTATTCTACAAAAATCCATTTTCTGACAACAGAACGTTTTAATATCTCTATACACAGTGCATACTCATTTACATGTGGAATTCACTATTGAGAAAAATACCTACATTATGTATTGGAAAATACATTTGAATTAAATCTTCTACTACATCCTTATCAAGATTGTGAAATATCTTCATAATCTACATGTCCTCGCATCCGAGATACACGTAAACTCAAGATTTAAATTTGTGGTAGGTTGCATTTTTTCCGTGCATCTTAATTCTGAAAGGCACTTTTACAAGTGTGAAAGAAGTATAACACATACATATCGTCGATATATTGCCATTCTCAGCGTTTCAACTCGAATTCATCACATTTTTGACGTACCACCACACAAATTCCGTTCCGCCTCTTTTGATTTCAGATCAACACGACGTCAACACGACTAGGACAGTTATTCACTCAACCAAGAATCAAGTAAAGTCTATCAATATAACTTGGACAACTTGGTCGTCCAAGAAATAAATAAATGCCCTTCATCATCCTCCCTACGTGAATAAAAATATGTCTGCAGTCTATGAAATCTCAAAAATTTTGAAAAATTGTAGTTTTGCATAGTACAACTACTACCATAACATCTTTTTTTGGTTAAAAGTATCAAATCCAAAAGTATATCACATGATAAAAGGAGAATATGCAGTGGTAGAGTAGTGTCATCATCACCAAACTGGCTCTCCTCTGAATCACCAGAATCTTATCTATGCGCGTACTATTAAGCAGTGTGAGGTAGTTTAATTTCTTGCAGCTTTAAGACAATCAAGAAGGAGAATAGTGGTGATAAGTTGAGGCATTGTAAAAAAACATTTCAAGTATTCTGTGGATGAAATTCAACTGTTTGATTTCTCTTTCCTACAGTAATTCAATAAAGACAAGCCAGTTAGAGGAAATCTCAAGACTAATTAAGACATTTTCCTAGTGTATGGCCTTTAATCGAGTCAACAGAGAAAATGAATAGAATCGAATCGGAAACTTATGTTCGTAAAGATAGTCATTGAGCTGCTGGCATTCATCCCTCATAAGGAATAGACCAGATACGGAAAGAAAGGGAAGGGACAAGAGAGTCAACACACATCACTACTACATAAGTATATATTCGATTATAGGATAGATTCCCAGTTTCCCAGACAGCATCACACCAACACACAACTATAAATATATAGCATGTAATATATACCAAAGAAAGAAGTGAAGGCCGTATACATATGTAATTCACATGATTTGGTATATAATTCGACCAGTGCAAACGACTAGCTCCCTCAGAATGAAAGAAATAAGAATCGTTCGCGCAAATTGAGGTATAAATTTTCCTCTCAGCAAAACTAATCGTTGTGTGTTTCGCGGAGAAACGACGTTAGGCCATGGAATTGCCTCATCATTTTCTTCTCGCCGACTCGTCTTTCTCTGTGTGTGTGCGTTAAACCAAGTCGACGAAAGAAGAGAGGAGGAAAAACGTCTGTCTTCCGAGGAAAGGTCCCTCTTCGTCGCTCGTCCGCACAGATATAACAGTCGTCTACAATATGTAGTAGAAAGTATACAAGACACGATGAGATATGTACAAGATGTACACCTTCCTGCTTTCTCGTTCTCTCTCTTTCTCCCCATCTTGCCCTCAAACTCATCTACACGGATATATGTATATATAAGCTACCTCTTCACCTCTAGGATTGTCGAAAGAATCGGCAATGAGGAAGGAAAAGTAAGAGAAACTTCGTCTATATATATTATACACTTAGGTACATATGTTATGTGAGTTTGGGGAAAAGAGCAGCAAAAGAGCGACTGAAGTTGAACGCATTATTGGATGTGAGGAATGCGAAAAAACAATGTCATTTTGAATCTCCACTTATCGCTTTCTTTCAATATTATTTGTCACTCTTATTTCTCTTCCTTCTTTCCTTACACTCTGTCTCACACCAGAGAAAGGTTCTTTTCTCTCCAAGATATATATTAGGATATATAAGAGAGAGAGGGGGGAAAAAAGAAAAGAAAGAGTTGGGTTGTACATACAGTCAGCCAGTGAAAGAAAGAAGTACAAATGTCTAAAAGAGAATGGCAAACCAAAGCAGCTTGTTTCCGTGGGTCTCTGACAGATTCACCACTGAAAAATAAATTCTTTTCATTTGTCACCAGACTTTTCTCTTGGTCCCCAATTTCCTTCTCTGACTCACATCTACTTCCCATTGCGTCTTCCTCCCTTCATCCTATACTCACAAAATATACCAAAGATTCAGTCTCTACAAATGTCGGGTTCTTTTTCGCTATCTTTTCGCTTCAATGAAAAATTTGCACATCACACAGCCAGAGACGCGAACTAAATCGAAATCAGATTGTGCACAAAACTATCCTTCTTGTTCTCTTAACGTTCCATCCAATCCATCGACGTTGCATTTCTTAACCTTACAATTTCCATTTTCCCGTTGTGTGAGGCTCATGGCTTTTCTCAAACCCATTGAAAATCACGAATAGATACAGGATAAAGTTCCTTTCACCAACCACGTCTTCCTTTTATAATGTGTATTGAGAAAATCCCTCTTCTTACACATTTCAAAGGCGCAACAACTGAGCAACAATCCTATTTACCATTATACAGAGACCAATGTGTTATTATGATATAGGTCATCTATAAACATATGAAATGAAACTTGTTCCAAGGAAATTGAACCACTTATCATTCAGAAATTGAGCTAGCCCCTGTCCTTTCTCTCTTGTAGCCAGTAAGCAAAAAAAATAACCATAATAATCAAATTCCTGTATTAAGTTATTATTATATTGCAATGAATTAATAAATAGTCAATAGCATAACATTTCTCTGTCAACATATTGTCACAACGTGTACAACACATGAACCAAGGATACTTTATATAGTTGATTTTTTTAAAAAAACAAAGGTCATTGCTCGTCGTTCCACCATGTTTGAAAAGAAAGCCTTGAAATTTAAAAAAGAAATTATATAGTGGATATTGTATCTAGATAGTGTCAAAATTTAGAGTTATAATACTAATAAAATTGATTGGATATCTTTGTGGGTTGATTCAAAGGATTCAAAATTTGATGAATTTCTTTCCTATTTGCGTGTACTGTGTACAACACAATGTAGTTAGTAGTTACTAACACAGTTTGACATTGAAGATTTGAAAAGTTTACACTACCAAACTGTTAAATAAGTGGAAATCAAACAAGAGAAATGAGACATTTGGTGAGGATAATCAATGCAGTACTTGAACTATATTGCACAAAATACTGCTGATGACATTTTAATTTAATGTCGTCTGCAGAACGATATAATTTTTTTTTTTAAAAAATAAAAGTTTTACATTTACTACTACTGCAGTTTTCTTGGACAGGTAGCTTATCAAAGTTGTGAATTATTTTACATAAATTACAGCATGTTATTTATAAATACATAAGAAAATACATCAAAGAAAGTATGAAAGTATGCAAGTGATCATAAACTGTAGTTCAGTATTTCTTATCTACCTTGACCAAATAATGAAAAATACCGTTACACCGATTAGGAGGGTCGAGAAAAAGAAAAGAATACTCTATTTTACACACTCTCCGCTACATTGCGTACTTATATTTAGTAAGTACTGTTGAACCTCACCTTCTCACAACATAAACTTCCTCATTCACCAAAACTTTGTTCATTTTACTTGCGACGAGAAATGAAGTATTATGCGCCCACCAATGAGTGAGGTTAACGTGTTTACACATTACATACACTGAAATAATGACACCAAAAAAGTTACTCGTACAGTACAAAAGTATGACGACAAACTTAACTACTCTCTCAACAAAACTACCCCAGTATGCACTTACTTAAATGCTGGATCATTAACAACACACACCTTATTTTTTATGACTATTATAAAAAGAAAGTCACTAGGCTGCACTTGCCCGATAATCTTATTCCTTTTCGAAATAATCCTAAATCCTAGTAAAATTTGCTCAAAATTGACAAATAAAAGAAATTTTCATTTTGTATTTAAATAAATGAATTGCATTTATAAATCAAAATTATCATTGCCGTGAGTCATCGTTTTCATAAAGTTTCTCTAGTGAATGTGTGTACACCTATTTTTCAATATTTTTAAATAGTGCACTACATACGAGGGAGTGATGAAATATCTTTAGTCAAAAAATATAAGACAATTGAGGGAGGACAAATTTAAAATTAAATAATTTTAATATAATTGTAGACAGAGATAAATGCATAACGCTTTTCAATAAATCTGACAAATGTTTTTCTTCCCCGGACCCATGATTATTTAAGTTGATGAGCAATAAATTCATACTCATCCATCACATGCTTTTATAACATTCAATTTGTATCACACAACTACAAAGCGTGACTGCATAAGTGAATTGAGCGCTTGTATAGACCCTGGAAAAGCACTGCTGCAGCAACAGCGTAGGGTAGCTCTAGAACTACGTGATAAATATAGACAGAAACTCTCTCTCGCTACAGGACTGAAACCCCTATGTATATGCGCATGATGGACGAAGAACAGCAACTAAAAGAAGAACCTCTACAAAAGTGACTTCACATACTGAGATTTATTAAAGTTCCTATATGTGAGCATCTCTGATCTCAACTGTTGCCTCCAGGATGATGACAGGGGGAACCTCGGAGCCGCTGTGATTATTTCACGACAAGCACGATAAACTCATCCCAAAGCCAGATGCCCTGTAAAAATCTAACAGCAATCAAATGAAAAGCCAGTAGTCAGATGAGAGGGTGCTAACTCCGACTAAATTAATAACTTATTGTTTTCCAATGATAAAATATGCGTTTCCTATTGTCCTATAGACAATTCTATGATTCTAGCGTATCATTTGAAATTTAATCATTTGAGTACTGTCCTTGCTAAAAATTTAACAAATATATCTTATTTAAAACAGTTTGCTACTCAGTCATAAAGAAAAAAATAATGATAAAATTTACAGTTGAATTACAAAAATATTTGTAATATTATGTAAATATGAGAAACTCATATAATACTGAAATTATTTTTGTACACGAGTCTGTTGTAGACAAGAGAGTAAACTACTAACTTCAGTGGTAAACACACGCATAGTGAAGATAAGGTTACACAGGATCAATGAAGTTTCGATATGAAGCAAAATAATAGAAAGTTTGAGGGGTGCATTAAATTTGTTACTTCGATTTTTTTGCACGGTGAACGAAGCTCCACAAGAGTGAGTATACAGGAGTAGGATAGAGAAAGAGAAGGACAAAATTTATGGAGTCGATATTTAGGCAAGCCTAGAACACAAAAGACTCGTACAATGTGAATTGGATACTGCTGTTCCTTTTCATACACGTATATCCCCCTCTCTCTACATATATATACAAGCGTACACAAAGGCATGGGTCGTAGACAGAGAATCCGGTCGGTTGGTCGGTCGGTCCCGGAGATCACCCGGGAAGAGGGAAGCAGGGAAGCAGGAGGGGGAATTCGGAACCATATCCCAACTAAACTATGCCAAGAATGTCCAATTAGTGCATGTACTGAACGGTATACACTGGAGTAAGCGGGAGAGAGACAGAGTGGAGAGAGAAAGAGAGACTTCGAAAAAAGATGCGTTTGCCCTATCCGGACCAAAATGAGCGAAATAGATACGGATCTGTGAACGACGCTGAGATGAGGAGATGAGCTTCGTATCCTCGATTCATCCTATCAACTAAGTCTACTTTTCCCCGCCTCACTCACTGAGAGTCTCTTCATATCGTTCACTCGCTTTCCATTTGTATAGGGATTATTATTGAACTTGTCGACTCACTTGTAGTCATCTCCATTTTCTTCCAGCCACATTCTGAATATCCCACAACGACCCACATATAGCTAACTGTACATATTCACATTTCATGCAACTTTTAACTGGCAAAGTCGTTGCAAGTTTCTATCATTATTTTGCTTTCATTTTCCCTTCTACTCATAATCTAATGAAATTTTTTTTTCTTGTCTTACACTATTAAACTACAGATAAAATTGAAGAAAGTTGTCTTTTTTACTTACCGTACATTTTCCCCTCATCAGATAAAATAATTTTTCTACGGCCACATGGTGGATAAATCGCCAATGCCTCCTGAAAACTTTGTTCAATGTCGGGACTCCATACTCCTTCTGCATCGGAAGACGATAAGTCCTTGTCGTCCTATGACAAATAAAATCATTCATTTACTCATTCTCCTCTTGTATAATAATACATGGTATAAAGACGTAATATAATATTTTGAAAAATAATATAACAAATATGAAACACAGTAATGAAAATAGAATCGTTTCGTCAAAAAATGAATGCAGATATTTAGAAATGTAAATGTATATAAATAATAGATAAACTTTTCATGAATTGTGACAAAATCGTACCAAACAACGAGATAAATTTCACAAGTAGTGTAATGTATTTATAATTAAGAATATAATCAGGAATTAGATACTTACGTCGCTAACATCCAAACTTCGATCACTCCCTGCTCCGTTTGTGTCACCCGGAGCAGGAGCGGAATTCGGAGTCCAAGGTGAAGTCAGCTTGCCGGTTTGCGGGAAACCCCCCAGCTCCAATTTCTGAAAAAATAACAACAAAAATATAATTGAAATAGTGGTGTAAACCAAATCATCCAACACACAAGGGTGTCAGGGGAAAATTCTTAAGTTTATCACACAGGGACACACACACACCTTATCGGTGGTTCGCAGAAAAAAAACGTATTCAATACACGGAAATAATATTACACTTGGGTAATGGTGGTAGTCGTACTACCATGATTTATCTATTTTCTCCAAGTTTCATCATCACCAACACTCATCCTATAGTTATCAATGACAATAAAAACAACCCCACAATAGCAAGACGCTTTATGGTATAATAACGCTTTCGGTTCCGGTAATTCAAGTGATATTACACCAAGAAATAACACATGGGAGAGAACAGTAGGATCTTCTATATATATAAATATAAATTGTATCTCATAAGGGAAAAGTAGTTTCTCCGTGATATAAATGCTGAGAAAGGAACTGGTGGCACAAGACGAAGAAGAATTTGTCTGTCTGAACTGAAGAGAAGAACAAACCAGGAGCACAGTGGAAAAAAGAAAAAAGTGTTACTCTGTATTAGAGTAGGCTGAGTGCACTTAAAGAACTATTACAGGAAAAAAGAAGGATAGATTTTAAAAGTCCTTAGAGATCCTACTATGACCTTCTTTTTTCTTTCTTTCTCACTCTCCCTCCCTCACATCTAATACTTGTTGTGTGCGCAGAGCCAATGGATAAGGACGTAAACGCTCTGTGTGTGCAGGTTGGTGGTACCTGCTGATGGTAGGCAAAAGGGAATTAACTATAATTTATATGATGATTTTAACATGTCCTTTGGTTTTCAGAGTCATCATGGTTCCTCAAACTGAAAAAAGCTATATAATGTTCATGTACACACACATACACACTCTTTTTTTGTTTAAGGATCCGATGCCCTTAAGGCAACATGAAATCAAGGGATTTGTACATGTACATGTGCATAATGCAAAATCGTACAAATGAGAAATCCAAGTCACGGAGGGGCTTTCACATTTTCTAGGGTACTCCAGTGACTACGTCCATTGCTTATGTACACACACACACGGTTAAAAGATGATCAGGATGGAGAGCGATGGATAAGAACCATGGTACTGACGATGGCACCTGGCCACTAGTAGGTGGGTAAAATAAAAATAAAAATGCATATACAATATGTATAACGTACACGTTCAGCTCTTCACTAGCTGCACACACACACACTCAGAGATAAAACACATCCAGGGATGCAGTCCGTTCATTTTGTTGTCTGTGTAGTATAATATGGTAGACTGAGGGCGAGCGAGGGAGAGAGACAGAATAGTATTTAGCTAGGGAACGGGTATCACACACATGATGCCTCAGCAACAGGGCTTCACGATGCCACAGCCACGTATATATATGTACGCATAAACACGTATGTAATAATAACGTGGGTTCGTTGAAGAGAGAGAGAGAGTAGAGAGAAAAAAAAAGAGAGGCAGCTTAGCAGCTGACTACTACTAAAAGTTGCCGAGTTGGGAGGTACCTATCTCGGTTAGAGAGAGAGAGATGGAGAAAAGGCTAGATGAGGGAACGGAGTATATACACATACACACACACAAACACACAGAAAGAGAGGGGATGTTGCAATGGGATTTTCAAGGTTCAAACCTTGTTGCCGACTGTAGAAGGGCTTTCCCGAGCAATGCTAAGCATGCAAAACAGCTCTGAAAGGAATTTCTACTCTCTTAACCATCCGACCGCTTCTCTTTTATCCTCTTTTCTGCAATATTTTCAAACCTGGACAAAACTAAATTCAGCCTTATTGCTCAATCGACTCATTTGAAATACCGCTAAAACCCCATTAGGGTAAATAACTCACCATTGATTTTACTTCCTTGTTCTTTTTCACCGTTTCCTCTACACACACACACGAATACGGAAAATTTCAAAGAGTAACTTCACAAAAATATATATAAAAGGAAAGACTCGGCCACATGATTTTTACTTTTTTGTTTTAAACAATGTTTCCACAACATATTTCCAGTCCGATTTTATAATGTCTCTCCTCCTCCTTCTCCTCATACACCAAAATGGAATAGACGCACACAAACAAATAAACAAACACACTGTCCAATTTTATATAGCGTTAGAGTTGGAGAACATGGACCATGCAAAAAAAACGAGTCAATGTTGTGGCTAAAATAAGAGAAATATTTCATGAAGAGAATACTACGAATTCCATCTTTTTATGTCTACTTTTTATGACAAAAGAAAAATTAACGACTTTTATTGTCATAAAATAAATGTGATAATGAAAACATGAAAATATTGTTCTACGCCACCAAATTTGCGTATTATACACTATTCTTCACAGCTCGATAATAATAGTGAGTTTTCCGCTTTGCCCAATTCCATCATTTACTAATCAGAAAATAATTCATTAATGGAATAAATTCAGTTAGCTAGAGAAGGTCACGCAATAAACATGATGTTGACAGACAACACATACACACAATCAACTTCTATTCAAGGTTTATCAATGTTTTATGAACTGTCTCTGCTGTTGGGAGGGGGGAACAAGTAAGAGAGAGAGAGAGTGGGAGGAAAGAGGAACAATTTTTTTGGAAATTTGTCATTTACTCAAAAAGAAACAAAGTCAACACAAAGAGAGGAACAAAGAGAAATGAATAAAATAAGTAAAGGTAAAAGATTAGACGAATAAAAGAGAATACTGTGAGTGAGTGAGAAAGTGTGTGTGTGTAGGGTAGGTAGGTATACACACACTACCAAGTTTATCTATTCAGAGCATTTGACAACATCGAGTCAAAAAGGAGGCAAGGTAGATCGACGGATGGACTCAAGAAAGCAAAGACAACAGGTGTTATCCCACAGTTTTTGACTCAACCGGTTCACCAGGGCTCCTAGTCCTCGGCGGACGCCCTAGGCCACAACCGCTAACGATCATCAACAACCCACCCTCACTCCGTCTAAAAAACTCATTTCCCTTTTGTCAAGTACCAACCCTCCATTGGGCATTGTGCACCGCACAAAAACGCTTCGTAATATGCTTGATATGGAAAGAGAAGAACCGGTGATACAAGATGTGCTGAAGACTAGAAGACACAATCACAATTGCCTATACGTACCTATATTAACAACTCTCGGTGCAATGAAAATCCATCTGGTCTTCAAATCTTACACTGTAGTAAAGTTGAGTGAAGCAGGTACACACACAAACACTACCTCTCCTCTTCTTCTTTTTTTTCTTCTTGGAATAAGAAGACAAACTCTGTGCATCATATAGAGGCGTCGTACCTTTTACCTTATTCCTATCCACCCTCCTCTGTGTATGTTTGTGTGTCTGCTTACTCACTTTCTTTACCTCACCAATTGTAGTGTGTTATATCTATAAACTTTACATATACGCGTATGTACGTTGAGATGAGACGCACTTCTAGCTACAAAACCTTCAGTCCCTGCAAGAGAGTTCCATGATCATCATCATCATACATACATACACAAGTACGTATACATGTGTGTTCCTTGTGCTTACATATGAAATGAGCTCTAGCTAGCCTCAACTTTACCCACCCCTTTATTCGTGTTCATGTGGATCTTGCAGAGCTCCATGCACGCATCATATGTTGTAAGTAGTCAATGACTGTACGTTGCTACTCAATATGCAAAGCCATGCACATGTAATACTAACACTTCATGATCTCATCATCATTACTGCATAGTGCATACTACACAGAGAGAGCTCCTATATAATTCTCTATTGAACTACAAACTTGATGTGTATTTTTTTTCTCAATGTGTAAGAAACTGCAGTAACTCAAAGTCCTTCGAACAACACACAAAGAATAGGGTTCACCGTCAACGTCATCCTGACTCAAATTCATGAAAAGGAATAACTTGACTCATCATCAACATCCAGAAAAAAAAGAACTAAACTAAACTACGCCTTTCAAAATATATCCTTCCTTCCTCTTTAATCCTGTTTTGCTATTATTATTATTACTGTTGTAATATAATGAAAATTAAATTAAACCAGGTTGGATTTATATTCGTCTATCATTAAATTCATATGCTATACTCTCACTCTCTTTCTCTCCCCTCCTCCCACTACTTTCCTCTTCGTCGTCGTCCCTAGACTATCCGTCTGTCCAACTACATACATACAACAACATTATATTCGCGAACAATAGCTTTGAGGAGGAAAGCACACACGAGGATGGGAAAAGACTGGAAATTACTATAAATATAATCGTTCAGCTTTTGACTCCTATTCTTTAACAAAAACATGTACAACTTTGAAAGAGATCTCAGTGGGATTTTCACCTACAGGTGAAAATGGAGGTGAAAACAGAGGTGAGTCAGACCTCCCTTTTGTAGGGAATTGTGTGTGCTCTCCAGCATAGGGTACTTTTCATTGACCCTACTCTAACCCTTGACCCACAGTTTCAATAATTTCTTTTTACTATGTGACCGAATACACAAAATTAAGGATCCGCACTCTGAACCCAGAGGTCCCGAATTCGAGTCTCGGCTGTCCCATAAATTTTTTGAGATTTTTTTTCTTCTTTGTGATTACAATGTGAGATACATTTAATTGAGAGAAGATTATCGGGAATCCAAAAATAGACAAATAGTTTTTTGACTTAACATTTGTCTGCCTACTGTTTATTGTATTGTTAGTTTATTTTGTCTCAAAACGATTCGTTTACACAAATTGGGTCTTCAGAAATTGTCATCCACTCTCTTG
Source organism: Pygmarrhopalites habei (assembly GCA_009870185.1). NCBI lineage: Eukaryota > Metazoa > Arthropoda > Collembola > Symphypleona > Arrhopalitidae > Pygmarrhopalites > Pygmarrhopalites habei. The sequence continues at coordinate 121,664 of WJFB01000055.1, forward strand.
AAATAAGTGGGGAAAATACATAACAAGAAAGTGTATGACAATTTCTGACGGTCAACATGATTAAAGGAATCGTTTTGGAACTAAATAAATTCTTTCATGACTATTCCC